>CM076580.1:1541584331-1541767442 GCA_034641835.2 Pinus albicaulis | reverse complement strand
TTTTTTTGGAGGCCATGGAGGATGACAACATGCTAATAAAAATTAATGTACTATAACCAAATTATTGCTGTCAAACTGTTCATGGAGGCTACTACCAAATACTGAAATAAGGGAGACTTTCCCATGATAGTTTTGGAACCATAAAACCATGTTAAAATTATTTCAAACATGTGCCCTAAAACTAAAAAAAATTCTACAACAAAATCACTATAATGTGATAAAATTTCTATTGTAGGACTTATCTACTGTTGCTCATATGTTGTCTGAAATAATCAGGTTTAAATTTAGAACTTAACTATTGCTAGTATAGTATGAAAAATCCAATTCCTGGCATGAGGCATATGATGAAGCCATTGGCTAGGTTACATGTTGTTTGTGTATGTTATGTTGATCTCTTAATCTTTATTTTCGTTAGAAATTGGGAACTTCACCACAACATCATACCAATATGTAAAATATGAATTAATTATTGTGAGACAACTAGCATCTAGGATATTTGTTTCTATCCCGTACTTTTCCATCAACATATAAGTTGTATTGCATGTGCATATGTTGAATGGAGTAGCTATTATGGCATATTTATGATTGTCTGTGTCAAACATACAATTCTGACATGTCTTCTCTTTTGTGTGGGCGGTATCGCTACATTGTATTTCCTAAGGACACATGTTGACCAAGACAAGTCAAATACTTCAAAATGTTGGATTTGTTTTTTATTATTGTTCTAGAACATATTATATTTGTCTTTGATTTGTATTATTTTTGCAGAACATATTATCTTTGTCTTTGTCTTTATTTGACACGTTTTAGGAAATTTGAGTGTTTTAGGTTACTTTAGGTTTTTGGCCCTAGAATTAGTGATTGAAATGTAAGATAATCACTTTATAATTGTGGATATTCTTGTCTATTTGAGTTATTTTATATAAGAAATCTTCACAAGTAGATATTAAGTAGATCTTCTACCTTATATCCATTTCAAAGTGTTGTCAGAATTTTTTAGTACCTCTTTCTCTCCTTGACTCAAGGTGGTGGGTTTCACATCTCGATGAGGCCTTTCTCTTTCTTCTAATCCTTCATTTTCCATTGAATATGATTCAAGATATTCTCCCACTGGATTTCTCTTGGGGGATTCCTACGGTGGTGGTCGAGGTGTATTTTTTTGAGAGTGGTGTTTAGATATTTTGAGGGCCCCATTTCATTGGAACTTTAAGTTTTTGTGTTACACCAATTTTTGGTCATCTAACATGTTACTATTAGATGGACCAAAGTACGCCATGTAAGACCAATTTTACACCAAGTAGAATTGCTTTCACTATGAAAAATAACTTAGTAATCCATAATTTATTAAGTTGTTTATGGCCTAAATAGGAAACCCCATGAGGAAATATTGAATAAATCCATATTTGTTTGATTTTCCTCAATGGATAATTAATTAAACAATAGTTTAATTAAAATTCCTAGTCATATTTAACTGAAAACAAGAAAATTGATTAGATAAATCACTATTTATTTAATTATTACTCAACCACACTCTTAAAATAATAAATAAATCATTTATTTATTTATTATTTACAAATAAAGGGATTTTATCAAATTAAAATTATTTTTCCCTCCAACAAATATAATAAAATATTCCATAAAAGTTGGATCTAGATTTGGTTAATAATATTTTAACTATGCACCAGTATCTAGACTAACTCAATATTTTGTTATAAATAGAAGGGTTTTTCAATTCATTCACTGCCTTTTGGTGCCTAAAGATAAATATGGATCTATACTTTTGGTTTGACTTTGATCCTCCATCATTGTCATATTTTTCTATCTCTTTTCTTCTGAGCTCCCTTTGAGTTCCATTTTTTTCTGGGTTTTATACACCATCAAGAGAGAGAGATATTAGATCTGAACCGTCGAGGACATACAATAACCCATCCCATTGAGGGGGATTGGTAACATCTTTATATGTTCCCTTCCCAGGTGTAATAAATACAAAAAATATTAAAAAATATTCTTGTCTTGTCTATTGGATGCGTGGAGTACCTCTCGCTTTTATTAGTTGTTTAATGTCTTTAACTACATAGATTTGGATTTTTTAGCATTTGCCTTGTTCAACTAACTGCACATCTAAAGAAATTGGAAGCCATATTTGATGTTAGGATTGCTTGTTATGCACAACTAAAGTGATATTTTTGGGTACGCTTGTGATTAGAATTCACACTAACAACTAGCGAGTCCAAAAGGGTTTATAATTACGACCTCTATCGTTTTTCAGATCCTGGCATGATCGGCTGCTTCAACCCCGAGGGTTTTTTCTTTAGCTTATTTTTTTTTCTTGATGTTGTTTTTAACCTTTAAAACCATAAAACAATAAAAATTCTAACAACTTTGTGTTTCTGAGCCTACTTCGCAGGTGACAGGTATCAGCCGCAGCTCAGATGACACATTTTTCTCAAACCTGCTCCCATGAGTGCCAGACGTGTAGGTCACATTTTTTGTGCCAAAACCCACAACCTCAACCTTCAGGATGCAAAAAAATACCTAAAGCCTGCGACCTTTGCTGAAAACAGTTCAAAAACTACGACCTATACATTTTGCAAGAATTGTTTTGTGATTTTTCTGGGTTTGTCTCGGCTACTACTCAGGGTTGTATGATATCCATCTTCGCTCATTTTGGACCTGTGCTTGCTTTTTTTTACTCGTCAAAGTAGGAACCAAGCCACCTAGGGCATCAGTACACTTCCTCCTTTCTAGGAGGAGTTTAGCTGAATTAGGTCGTTTGAGATTTCAGTGTGTTCAACCATTTTTTTTAGATCTAATCCTCTACCTTCATATCCATTTCAGATTGGTTATTCATCCATCCAAAACACCTCTTTTCAATTTTTTTTGGTCCCCCTCTAGGGTCCCCTCCATTTCCTTTCAAGATGTAGTCTTTCGCCGCCTCATTTGCAACACTTTTCCCTCTGGTTTTTTGTTGTTCTCTTCACCTATTTCTAGCATGTCTAACCTCTAGATCCATGTCCCTCGCGAATTTATATCCATTGGGCATTGTTTGTGTGTTTTGACTAGATTTTACCCATCCATAGACTAGTTGTTGGGAAGCCCGCCTCCTTGGGTTTAGATTGATACATCTTTAGTTGTTTATTTTCTGTCATATTCAATTTGCTTTACTGTTATTTGCAAATTTATTTACATTTATACAAGACATTTTTTCTTTTTCTCTACACACATATGGGTTTAAAAAATAAAATTAACACACTTAACACACACCCCCTAAGTGACGATCGCCTGGTTTACAATGCCAGGCCAAGACTATAACACTGTAATAATTTGATCCTACACCTCTCTGCCCTTGTTTCGATATTATAATCATTTGATCCTGCACCTCCTTGCCCTTGTTGGTCTCTCTTCCTTCTGTGATCTGTGTTTTCTCTTCCATCATTACGCCCCAAGGCATTTATTCTAGAGGCTTCTTGGCCTTCATCCTCAGTTTCCATTAGGAAGACTTACTCTTCTGCGTAGGATTCAAGTTAGTCCTTCACCGAGTCCCCATTCTGACTCCCCTTCTAGTTCTGTCCCTGGTTCTCCTCCTGTCAACTTCAGCATGTCTAGTTTGAGACCTAACACTGGTGGTAGCCCTGGCCGTAATGCTAGGAATACTACTAATTGGACCGCAACAGGAACTATCCCGGCTACTCCCTTGCTCCCTTATATGGCAGGCCTCAGTCTTCCCGATTTTAACAATTTGATAAATGACCCCAAACACCATGATCCTGGTTGGCCTACTATGCCAACCGAGCTCCCTTCTGACATCCCCAAGTTTGAAGGTATTGCTGGAGAAGATCCTACAAACCATGTTAGATCCTTCCACATGTGGTTTTCGTCTAATTCCATCACCGATGACTCTATCCGTCTTCGGTTGTTCTAGCATAAAATTACTGGAGAAGCTTCTAAGTGGTATGTTGACGAGGACCAGTCCTCTAATACTAGTTTTGCGACTCTTTCTAGGCCTTTTCTATGTTACTTTCAGCTTCCCCTTCATTATGAAACTAGTACTAAAATTTTGACTTCTTTCCATCAATCATCTCTGACCCGCTTATCTGATTATGTCCAGGAATTGTGGAGAAGAAAGAGCCTATGTCGAGCCCCTACCTTTGAAGACCGTGTCTACATCAACTGGTTTCTTAGATCCATTTTACCTGCTATTGGAAAATATGTCGCATCTCATTTCCCTCAGACCAAAGAAGTTTCCCTTCAGATTTCGTTAAAATATGACCTGATCTATGCACACTCTGGTTATTTTTATACTGTGTTACCTGATCTCCCTAGACCCCGAGGTGATAATGCGCCAGGGGCATCCCATGTCGCTGAATATATCGTTGGCACCCTTCCTCATTCGTACACTCATCATCCCATGGGTTATCATTTCCCTCAGGGAGGGGCCAACTCCTCCAACACTTTGCCCCCTCCGAGTAGCATATATCCAAGATATGGAATGCCTCCTCATTTTTTCCAATCTGTTTACCATAATGTTAATCAACCTCATTATTATATGTATCCACAGCATCATGCTCCAACTCCTCCAGAATTAGCACCTCAACCTCCCTTGCCTTCTCAAACCCCACAACAGCAGCCACCAACCCCCCAGGGTCAAGTGTATGTGCAACAGGGCGCGACTAATCCTCCTACTTCCAAAAAGAAGAGAAATTTCAATGACAACCAATATGCCCCAGGTAATCCAGGACCCAACGCCTAATGGAATACACATAACACTGCTAACCAGCAACAAGGCACTCATCCGGAGTAGGACAGGCCTATTCGCATAAACAAACCAAGTTCTTGTTGCGGTGTCTATGGTAACTATACCCACGATTTTCCTCTTTTACCTAATATGTGGTAGATGTGGGAAGCTCAAGTGGTATCCTAAGGACAGCAAGCCTCCTCTTCGGTTCCTCCCCATGTTGCACCTATCCAGCCAGTTGTGTTTACCAATCATTTCCCCTAGCAAGGATTCTTGGCTATGCAAACCCTAAAGGTCAGGTAACCACTCAACCTTCTCCATTTGGTACCTTTTATTACCAGATTCTCATGATGAACTTTGACCAACTCATTATCGTTAACCTCAACCTTCAGACTCAGTCCCATCAGTACAAAAACTCTCCCGCTATGTCTGCCCCCAAGCCCCCTTCTTTAGGTTCCACAAAGCCTATTTGGACAACCGATGGTCCTTTACAGATCCCTCAGCCTAAGGCAGAGGTTCATACCAAGATCCCCAAGTGACCATTACACCGAAGCATTGTTTCTCGTAAAGCTTCCCATACGTATAGCATAGAATATGGTCTGGCGCAATCCCTTGCTACAATCTCAACGCCAGAACCCCTCCGGTTGTGCCCTTCACAACGAAAATATCTACTAAAGTCCATGGGAAATGTAGATGCTTCAGATGATCGTTTGATCATCTTTGATGTTGACTGGTCAGAATATCCTCCCCTTCCTTCCTCTGTCACCTTCCAAATCCCTATCAAGATCTAGAATGCCAACGTCTCCCATTGTATCATTGACGAGGGGGCATCCACCTGTGCGATTTATGCTTTGGTTTGGAAGAAACTTGGATCTCCTGAGTTTTCCCCTTCCATTATCACCCTCCGAGCATGGCATGGCCACTCTTCCCAGCCCATAGGCCTGTTTTGCAATTGTCCCATTACTCTTGCGAGCAAGACTATTTGTGTTGAAGTAGAAGTCATTGATTCCCCCTTAGACTAAAAAATTCTATTGGTCATAGCTACACTTATGTGATGTCTATTTTCCGATATGCGGTTCATCGTAAGATTTGATTTCTTCACAATGGAAATATTTTCATGATTGACCAGTTGACATATTACGAACCAAAGTCTTAGACCTCCCTTCAATGGATCATCTCTTCGGTGGCCAATAAACAGATAGTTGAACCTTTGACCAATGTTTCATCCAGAGTCTACAAATACTCCTATTTTCTTGGTTCTTTCCCTTGCCTTTATCCTCCTGTCTCCGATCCTAGCTCATCGAATGTTTGCATGATGCAATCGTCCCGGTCTGACCTCAAGTGGCCTGCTTCGACTCATCAGCAGCCCCACCCTCTACAACGTACTCCTAGCACCTTGAATCAGCCTTTAGGACCCCTTCCTTAAGGCCCCTCATCTACAGCTAGTATCCATGAGCCTCCCTAACCTCCTGGCATAGTTCCTCCTCGCCTTAACCATCTCGTAGTTGTCAAGCCTAGCCATTACCCCTTTGGTTAGATACCATTACTAGCTCCCCCTCCTAGAGTATTTTAGGTACCTATTATGGCTACCATATCCCTTCCTAACATTACCCTGGGGATCCCAGTCTGGTAAATTAATCCCCCAACCACTATCCTGTCTAGTCAGCCCAAACCTTATCCTTCTTTGGCCCCTACCTTTTCTTCCGTGCCTTAGCCATCTCAATAGGAACCTACTCTTGTTGTGAAAACTTTCGTTGAGGGGGGGAAATCTCGTAAGAAGGCACCTAAAGAGAAGGCCGCCTCAACAAACCCTGCTCCTCCTTAGCCTCCAAAGCGTACCCCCCATGTGATTTTTGTGATGTTTTTGGTCATGCCACCCATCATTGTCCTGAATTTCCTTGCATGAAGCCCATGGTTAATGTCGCATTCTACGAGTCTATGATCCCGCTTCTCTGTTCCTTCCTCGACTACAACCAAAAACCCCATGAATATTCACACCAACCACCCCTGTGCTTTGTGTGATCTCCATGGCCACTATAATCACCTTTGTCCCCACCTCGAGGACTTATGCACCTCTTTAGTAGTAGTTCACCAGTTCGAGGCCAAGCGCAACAACTCCACCATTCCCTTATTTTTTTTTTTCGCTTAAGAAAAACCAAAGAACACATTGACTTGTATTGAGATTCCCTCTCCTAATGTCAAGATGACAGAGTCTTCGGCCACTGTCCACTACCTGTCATCATTTATCAGTTCGATGGTGGAAGACCCTCTTGGGACTTCCCCTTATGATTCGCCTGACCTCTCTTCAGTAATCACCTTGGCCTCAACATCAGTGGATCCTTCATCTACTTGTTCTTGGGTAACCCTCTGTGATGATGCACATGTGAACCTTTCTTCTCATAACGATAAGTCAAGTAGCTTTGCTGCGTCAGGTGGTTTTTCTTCCACCAGTCACCCCATCTTCTATTACGATGACGACATTATCGAAGAAATGACCACCCATAGCTTTATCTATCCCCCCATACATAGAAACCATACATTCAAACCACATACACCTTGTGGTCATCACATTGACACACAATTTTTTGTTAAGGGGGCACCTATATTTGAGAGTACAGGAGAAGAAATTCTCCACAATCGTCATAGTGCACCTGATCATGTTGACTCTAGTACCAACATTCTTCCCCATTTAGAAGAACCTCTAGAGTCCCATATCACTTCAAATCAATCTAGATATGATCCCTCTCATCATCCCTTCCTCTTACATCAGAAAACTAGTCCCCTAGACATTCTTGTTGACCAACCTGTGTGTTTTCGAGGTGAGCACCAGCTTTTTATCTCCAAATATACTCTTTGGGATAGTGACACCACGTATGTGAACCCAGATAATTATTCCATTTGATTCATATATGCAGTACCAAAACAAATTGGTAATCCTCCATTCCCTTTCTCAAACTGCATAACCATACCGAAAACAAATGATGCACCACATCATAAAAATATGTTTAGATTCCCCTTTTCCAAATACATTTTGGCATGACCATAACATGCTTGGGGGCACCTATTCTCTTCAACAATAAAAATCCCAGCTCTCAGCTAAAAACAACACTGAAACCCCCTTTCTCTGATAGGTCATACATTTCAGGTCATTTTCTAGGCAAGGTCACAGTTTTTTTCCCAATATCTGCTACCGAGGTCATAGAACAGACCCCAAAAAGTGCATCCTGGCCTGTTTATGAGCTTTGGGTGCCTAAAAATAAATTTTATCCCCTTAATGGAAAGAGTATGGTAAGGCCTCTTACCTAAAACTGACAGATCTCGATTCCATTGGTTGGTTTATCTGCTATTATCACTGCAAGATTTAGGGCCTTTTCTCCTCTCTACATTCACCATACCTACACTTCAAAATGAATTAAATTGGAGGGAAAATGCCTCATTAAAAGAGAATGCCATATTTTTCTTTTGCCAACTGCGACTAAACCATAGCTTGGTTTGAGAAACCGTCAGCACCGTTGGAAAGCTCTCGCCGAGCTCTCAAATGGGTATTCTTTAGTTTTATGTGATTTGATACTTCACCTCGACACATTTTTTCCAAGAAGGGTCACTTCACCACTCCTCTAAATCGTATTTATTCACTTGCAACACTTGTACTTGGGGCACCATTTTTCCTTCATACTTTTCCACGCTCGTGTTAATTTTTTTCATGAGTAACCTTCTTGTTCTCATGTTTTTATGGTCCCCACCGAACCTTTTCTATGTGGCAGCATCATCGAGTCACCCTAGTTTAGATCATCTGAGTTGATTCATCATCGCATTCATGGAGTCTATCTCGAGTCCCTTTGTATCCCGCTATAGTCCTCCATACTTCATTGCTTTGTACCTATCTCATATCACACATTGTGGCCTTTAGTCATACTATCCCCTATCCCCTTTAATATTGTGTCATTTTCTCCCAAGTCATCCATGCCCTTCACGCTCTAACAAGGGAAGTAGCCAGCCCGCTACTTAGTACCCCCATTCCACCACCATCCCTAGTGTTAGTATGTCAATAGCTCTACTATTATCTCTCGCGCCTTAGTTGAGGATCCCTTACTACCTCAACTATGGCAGACCTCCTTCTGTCAACATCAACTCATTCATTCCAGAATATAGGTCTAGAGGGCAGTGTACCTTGGTTCCATCTTCCACTCTTGTTCGGTGCCTCAGATCAGGAAAATAGACTCTTTATTACCCGTTGACTTGATTTTTTCTCAGCTCTAGCTCCTTCCGGCATGATCGAGATTTGTATACTTGATGGTTTAGTGATGCAGTAGATTGTACCAGTGATTCCCTGGTGTGTGTGAGATGTTTCATACCTGATGAGGGGGTGGCCCTTCAGGTAGCCCCCCTCATACCCAGAAGACTTCTCTATTACAACCTTGATGCAGCTCCATATATTTGATGGTTCCTGCCTCAGCTGCTTGCAGTGCATTTTAGTTTTCATGTATCATTCAGATTTTCAGAGCCCTCTCCTATTTCACATGGCCTTTTTGGTTGTACTTATATCTCATGTACTATGATATTATTGTATAAGTCTTGGCTATTATCCCAGGCAAAATATGTATGTGGGATCCATTATCATGTTTTAATCTAGCCCATCTTTATGCTAGCATGTGCTATATAGTTCAGTCCCTTGTTAACTAGATGCATTATTCTTTGCACTTTGTTATCTTAGCGACCATAGGTATGCCTCCCCTACCTCTTCTAGAACACGTACTCACTCATAAAAGAGACTTGTTGCACTTGAAAGTCTCATCTCCTCAGGGTCTTGTCCTCTAGCGCTTTACTACCTTATATTTCTCTTGCTCTAGCTCCCCCTTCGGTGTCTGGTGATTGAGTTCTTACAATGTACTTCACTCATACGATTATCTCCTAATTCTCACACGTTGGCGGGCAATCAGTTACACTAATTTTTGGTCATCTAACATGTCACTATTATATGGACCAAAAATCGCCATGTAAGACCAATTTTACCCCAAGTAAAATTTCTTTCAATATGAAAAATAACTTATTAATCCATAATTTATTAAGTTGTTTCTCGTCTAAACAGGAAACCCCATGAGGAATAATTGAATAAATCCTTATTTGTTTGATTTTCCTCAAGGGATAATTATTTAAACCACGGATTAATTAATATTCCTGGTCATATTTAACCCAAAACAGGAAAATTGATTAGATAAATCGTTATTTATCTTATTATTTTCTAGGAATAATTATTTAAAACATTATTTAAATAATATTCCTTGTTAAATTTAACTAAATCATTTATAAATAATTGAATAAATCATTATTTATTTAATTATTACTCAACTACATCTTTAAAATAATAAATAAATCATTTATTTATTTATTATTTACAAATAAAGGGATTTGACCAAATTCAAATTCTTTTTCCCTCTAACAAAAATAATAAAATATTCCATAAAAGTTGGATCTAGATTTGGTTAATAATATTTTAACTATACCAATATCTAGACTAACTCAAGTTTTTGTTATAAATGAAGGTTATTTCAAATGATTCACTACCTTTAGATTTGCCTAAATATCACTCTTGGATCTATACTTTTGGTCTGACTTTGATCCTCCATCATTGTCATATTTTCTATCTTTCACCTTGAGCTCCTTTGAGTTTCCATTTTTTACGGGAGTTTTCTACACCATCGAGAGAGATCTTAGATCTGAAGTGCTTAGGACATACAAGAACCCATCCCATTGAGGGGGGCTGATAACATCTTTCTACGTTCCCTTCCCAGGTGTCATAATACAAAAAAATCTTTAAAAATTATTGTCTTGTTCATTGGATGCATGGAGCAATTACTGCTTATTATTTTATGTTTAATGTCTTTAACTGCATAGATTTGGATTTTTGTCGCATTTATTATGATCACTAACTACAAATCTAAGGAAATTGATAGCCATATTTGATGTTAGGGCTATTTTTCATGCACAACTAAAATGAGCTTTTTTCGTACGCTTGCGATTAGAATTCACACTAATTGTTGGAAATAGGTCATGATGGATAGGTCTTTTATCTTGTCTTAAAAGGTCATCTCCCTCTTATATTGATAAAAAAGAGGGTAAAAAGTCATCAATAGTTGTATCATGTCTTGTCCATAACTCCCTCTAAATATAGGGAAAGCTACCATGAATAAGCATAATCACCTAGCCATATGAAACATGACCCTTTTCCTTAGGTCCATGTAACAAAGTCATCAACCATAATACGCTTCAATTACTAGACTGTTTCAACAAACATCGATCAGAAAGAATCATCAGGATGTGCCACAGTGGGCAAATGGCTTCTTTGTTAAGTCCCTATATTAATAGTTTAGTCCCTTATTATGTTAGTATAGCCCCACTTATTCTTATTGTTGTACCCCTGTAACCCCCATTTTGTTATTATTGTGCCCTTAAATTATTATTGTTAGGTCGGCTAGGATTACATTGTGGCCCACTAGGATTACATTATGGCCCCATGGACTCCTATATATAGAAGGAAGGTTTTGTAAATTGTATCATCCAAGAATTGTTCATTTATGTAATGTATTGGAGGTTTCCCCCTCGAAGTGGCTTATTTCTAAGGCGTTGATATCTCTTTTCTTCTATTTTTGGATTTGATTCTGACATTTTGGTATCGAGCTTTGGATTATGAGAATAGGGTTGTTGCCCCAAAGGAGGCCATCATGGTATTTTCACTATAATTTATTTTTCTACAAGGTTTAGAGGCTGAAATGTTTTGAGTGTGAAAACCAAATCACGAGGAACATCGTCGCAAAATTTCAGAGCTTGGTTCGCAACATTTTTAGAGATATGATCTGTGGAAGTTAGGTCTTTTTGTAGGCTCCTGAATTTCACTTAAAAAGGTCATCGCGGAATTTTCGCTATAACGTTTTTTTTAAAAAGGTTAAGAAGCTGAAATTTTTAGAGCACGAAGCTGAAATCCTGAAGAAAATCATTGAAAAATTTTAGAGCTTGGTTCATAATATTTTTGGAGATAGGATCTGTGAAATTTAGGTCTTTTTCAGGCTCCTGAATTTCATCTCAAAGAGGTGATTGTGGGAAAACATTCATAACTCTCTCTCTCTGAGCATCGAATTGGAATTTTGTAAGAATTTTTCACAAGTACACGTACAATAGTTTTCTCTATATAGATTTGAGCTGAAGGAGAAAAACAATGACACATAGCGAGTCATACAAGTTCACTCTGCGGAACCAGTCCATAATCAGGCCATCATAGGAGATTGGGCACAACTTTCTCTTAAGGAATCCAAATTAGATCAGACCTGTGGCATTCTAAAGAGAATTTAGAGGGATAACTCAATGCCAAATTTCAAATATTGAATATCTGAAATAACAAAGGTAATTTAGTCTCAATATCGAGCTCCTCAAAATCAAGAAAAGGGCGTGTATTTGGTTTTAAAATTGCATAACGTTTGTTTGAAAAAGCAGTGTGAAGTGATTCCAAGGGAATATTTTATAATTTTTATCAGTATTGGGTTCTATAATTCCTACAAAAAATAATTCCATACCCATTAAGCCCTCAAAAATCTATACTATGTTGTGAAACTAGCTCCAAAAATAGAAGAATAGAGATATCAACGCCTTAGAAATAAGCCACTTCGAGGGGGCAACCTTCAATACATTACATAAATGAAAAATTCTTGGATAATCCAATTTACAAAACCTCCTTTCTATATATAGGAGTCCATGGGGCCATAATGTAATCCTAGTGGGCCACAATGTAATCCTAGCCGACCTAACAATAATAATTTAAGGGCACAATAATAACAATAAGGGGGTTATACTAACAATAATAAGGGACTATACTAGTGATATAGGGACCTAACATGCCCCTCTCCTTCAAAAAAGTGTTGTCCTCAACGCTTGAGTAGCTCCGGGTGCTTCTGTATAAAATTCTCATCCTCCCTTGTAGAATCTTCAGTGGGTAAGTTCTTCCACTTGATGAGATACTCTGAAATTGATCGATTTCATAGCCTTCGAGTTCTTTTTTCCGTGACCGCTTCAGGTTCCAATATGATTTTTCCTTCCTCATCAAGTTCTGGAAATATTGTTTGAACTGGAAGATTTTCACCTATAACCTTCTTTAAGCATGAAACATGGAAAATTGGATGCACTTGTGAAGAAGCAGGAAGCTCCAATTTATATGCCATAGTACCAATCTTTTGCAACACCTTGTAAGGACCATAGTACTTTGGCGATAATTTATTATCCTTCTTTGCTTGCTTGAGGGACATTTGTTTGTATGGTTGTAGCCGTAAAAATACCCAATCTCCTACATCAAAACTTCTCTCGCTACGATGTTGATCTGCCTGTTGTTTCATTCGATTTTGTGCCAAATTCAGATTATCCTTTAAGAGTTGGAGAACTTCTTGCTGATGCTCGATGTGATCTTCCACTGCTTGAACCTTCGAATTTTCCCTTAAAGATGATGTGATGGATGGTGGATGATATCCATAAAGTGCCATAAAATGGGTCATTTTTGCTGCAGTATGGAAGGAAGTGTTATACCACCATTCAGCAAGAGGTAACCACTTGACCCATTGTGTTTGTTTATCAGATACAAAACAACGAAGATATCCTTCCAAACATTTATTTACTATCTCGGTTTGACCATCAGATTGAGGATGATAAGATGAGCTATGAGCTAATTGAGTACCCAAACAAGAAAATAACTCCGTCCAAAAATTTCCAGTAAAAATAGGATCTCTGTCGCTCACAATAACCCTTGGGCTTCCATGTAGCTTTTGAATTCTGTCCATAAATGTAGTAGCAACTGTACTTGCTTTAAATGGATGAGATAATGCACACAAGTGTGCATACTTGGTAAGTCTATCAACTACCACCATGATGACATTCTTTCCTTCGGACTTAGGTAAACCTGTGATAAAATCCATTGAAATCTCCTCCCAACGTTGACTTGGAATGGATAAAGGTTGTAGAAGTCCCGGGGTCTTAATTGTTTCCACTTTATTTTGCTGGCAAACCAAACATTCCGCCACAAACTTTTGAATATCGGATTTAAGGCCATCCCAAAAAAATTCTTTCTTCACCCTGTGGTAAGTTTTTAAAAATCCTGAGTGTCCTCCTAAAGGAGAAGTGTGCAATTCCAGAAGAATCTTTTGTTTTAGTTGAGAATTCTTACAAAGATATAAGCGATCTTTGTAACATAAGGAATCATTTTTCCAACTAAATGTATCAGATGTACTAGGATCTTGCTGCAACTTTTGAATGAGTGTCCATACATCTTTGTCATTCTTCCATTCATCTCTTGCTTCGGTTATCCAATCTGGTTGGATAATAGAAATGACAAAAAGCAATGCTTCCACCTCTTCATTCTTTCTTGAGAGTGCATCTGCAACAACATTAAGCTTTCCTTTTTTGTAGATTATTTCAAAGTCATAACCCAACATCTTTGTGACCCATTTTTGCTGCTCTTTTAAAGATAGTCTTTGTTCCAAAAAGTGTTTAAGACTATCATGATCAGTTTTTACCTTGAAGTGTCTTCCCATTAGGTAAGTTCACCATTTCTTTAGTGCATACAGTATTGCTAACATTTCCTTCTCATAAATAGGTTTCTGTAAATACTTTCCTTTGATTGGACGACTTTCAAAAGCAATGGGTCTTCCTTCCTGCATTAAAACTGCACCAATTCCATTTTCTGAGGCATCACATTCCACAATAAAGGTTTTTGTGAAGTCTAGCATAGCTAAGACTGGTGCTAGACACATTGCCTCTTTAAGATGTTGAAAGGCCTTAGTTGCTTCAGGAGTCCATGAAAATGCATCTTTCTTCAATAATGTTGTTAGAGGTGCTGCTATTCTCCCATAATTCTTAACAAACTTGCGATAATACCCTGTTAACCCGAGAAATCCTCACAACTGCTTAATGGTTGTGGGGACTTTCCATTCCTTAATGGCTTTAATTTTGTTAGGGTCTACCTTAACACCCTCGTGAGATACAATATGACCCAAATATTCCACCTCTTGCACTCCAAAGAAACATTTGGATGTTTTTTCATATAATTGCTTATGCTTCAATAGTTTGAGCACCTTGTCAACATGTTGAACATGATCCTTCCAAGACCTATTATAGATTAGTATGTCATCAAAAAATACTAGCACAAATTTTCTAAGGAAGGGTTTGAAAATGGAATTCATCAACCCTTGAAATGTAGAAGGTGCATTGGTAAGGCCAAAAGGCATGACCAAAAATTCATGATGACCCTCATGAGTTCGAAATGTTGTTTTTGGAATATCTTCAGTCTTCATTCTAATTTGATGATATCCTGAACGAAGATCCAACTTGGTAAAATAAATTGCTCCATGTAATTCATCCAATAATCCATCAATCACAGGAATGGGAAATTTGTCTTTAATGGTGAGCTTATTGAGCTCCCTATAATCCGGACACATTCGCCATGATCCATCCTTCTTGTGTATCAATACTACAGGAGCAGAGAAAGAACTTTGACTAGGTTGAATTATACCCGCCTCTAACATTTCTGCAATCATACGTTCAATTTCGCTCTTTTGGATATAAGGATATCTATAAGGCCTGATGTTTGGAGGAACACTTCCTGGAATCAAATGAATAGCATGATCATGATCACGAATAGGTGGGAGTCCTTGGGGAGTTTCAAACACCTTGGAATGATTGTCCAAGACTTGTTGGAGATCTGCAGAAATAGATGATTTTGATGTTGGAACTTCTAGTGAGCATAATTGTGCAATTACGCCTCGTTGTTATTTATTTAGAAGCTTTGTCATGAAATTAGAGCTTATTATCCTTCCTGGATTCCCTTCAATACCCCGTAATTCGACTTCCTTTCCTTCTGAAAAAAATTTCAAGAAAAGTTCTTGAAAATTAAAAGCTACCGTCCCCAAAGATTGTAACCATTGTACTCCTAGTACAACATCAACACCTCCCATAGGAATCGAAAGCATTGGACTATTCAATACATATTCCCCCATGGTTAGCTTGATATTATGGCATTTTCCAGAGCAATTTATAGTTTCTCCATTTGCAACCATCACTTGACATTCTGGTGCTGGGTATAGGAAACAATTCAATTCCTTGGCTACCTTACAATGAATAAAATTATGGGTACTACGTGAATCAATCAACACTATTACCTTTTTCTTCTTGATATGTCCTTCTATCTTGAGAGTTTGAGGAGTGGTAATTCCTGCCAATGCATTACACGATATGGTCGGATTCTTTTCTTCCTCTTCTAGGGTTGGTTCCTGGTGTATATCCTCTTCTTGTTCATTTTCTTCTTCCTCTTCACAATCTATGTAAAATAATTTCTTCTCAGCACACTTATGACCTTTAGTGTATTTGCTATCACAACTATAGCAAAGTCCTTTTTCTCTTTTTTCTTCCAATTGTTGTGGTGTCAACCTTGTAGGTTGTGGAAATCTAGGCGTAGCAACACTTCCTTCTTTATAGAATTGAGTGGTAGGCTTCCTTGTCGCCATAATTTTACATTCAACTTTTCTTGCCAACCTGAATGCCTTCTCCAATGAATCGAGTTCCAAAACGCGAACTTCATGTTGGATGTTATCCTTTAAAGTGCCTATGAAGAGATCAATCCTGTGTTCCTCTGGAATATCAGTTACCCTTATATTCAATTTTTGGAAGTCCTCAATGTGCTCCCCACTAAACCCTTTTGTTTGAGATTTATCAATTGGCTAAAGAAGGTGTTTCTCTTTGTATCCTCATAATGTGCTATCATTTCCTCCGAAAAAATTGACCAAGTGACAATTTTTTTACGGGAGCAAAGCCATCGATACCATACAAATGTATTTTGTTCTAAATGTAAAGTTGCAATGCGTACCTTTTGTGTGTTTTGCACGTTATGGAGATCAAAATATTGCTCCATATATAGTATCCATGTTACAGGATCCTTTCCATCAAACTTCCTCATATCCATTTTTGGAATATGGTGGTTCTTCCCGCCAACATTAGAGTTTATGAAGTCACGATTAACATTTATTTTGTTCTCATCATGACTTTCCTCTACTATTTTTTCACCATTAGGAAACATTTCTTGTATCAACTTTGTCAAACCTTCCATGTCTGCTTTTAGATCATTCTTCATGTTTTCCATGTTGTCTTTCATTTTTTCTTCCATGTCATCCATCTTGAATTCCTGCCCGGCTTTCATGTCACTTGATGCCATTCTTGGAGCCATCCATCTTAGATTCCTTTCTTCAAACCACCCATCTTAGTTTCCACGCCTTTCTTCAAAACTTCCATGTCATTTTTTGTTGCTCTTTGTGAAAGAGAAATTTGTTGCACTTGCTCTTGTAATTTTGTTATGCCATGTTTCCATTCTTAAAGTAGAGCCTTATAAAGGCTTAATGGGTGTTGAATTCTTTTTAGGGGCCATTTTAGAATCCAATACTGATATCTATTCTACAATATGCCCTTCGAATCAATTCAACTTGATTCTTAAAACAAGACTTATGCAATTCGGAAAAAAAAAATACACACCTTTTACTTGCTTTGGAGGAGCTCGATATTGAAATTGAATTATTTCTATAATTGTGGATCCTTAATATTTTAATTTTGGCCCTGTAGTAGCCCTCTAAAGCTTCTTTCCAATTTCATAGGTCTAATCTGATTTGGATTCTTCAAGACAAATTTATGTCCAATCTCCCACAATGACCCAATTATGGACTAGTTCAGTAGAGCAAACTTTTACGACTTTCCACGTGTCACTGTTTCCTCCTTTGGCTTTGAAATTGATAGAAATAAAACTATAGTCTATGTACTTGCGGTCACTTTTTACAGCATTCCAATCCGATGCTCAGAGAGAGAGAGTTATGAATATTTTCCCACGATCACTTCTTTGAGATGAAATTCAGAAGCCTGAAAAAGCTCTAACTTCCACAGATCATATCTCCGCCAATATTACGAACAAAGATCTGAAATTTTGTGAAGATGTTCCTCAGGATTTTTTCGTCGCACTCTAAAAATTTCATCTTCTGACCCTTTGTAGAAACAAAGTTATAAGCGAAAATGCCACGATGACACAGTTTAGGTTAAATTCGGGAGCACACTTAAAATGACCCTACCTTCACATATCATATCTCCAAAAATATTGCTAACCAATATCTGAAATTGTGTGAAGATGCTCCTCAATATTTCAGCTTCTGAGTCTAAAAATTTCATCTTCTAAACCTTTGTAGAAAAAAAAAATTATTAGAACCATCTTTGCGATGACCCCATTTAGGTTAAATTCGGGAGCACACCAAAATGGCTTCTTGCACAGATCATATCTTTGCAAATATTGTGAACCAAGGTATGAAATTTTGCGACGATGTTCCTCAGGATTTTTGATTCACACTCTAAAAATTTCAGATTCTGAACCTTCATAGAAAAAACGTTATAGCGAAAATTCCACACTGAGCTATTTGGAGCAGCGAAACCCTAGAATCTCAAAGCTCTGATACCAAATGTTGTGAAACCGGCTCCAAAAATAGAATAATAGAGATATCAACGCCTTAGAAATAAGCCACTTCGAGGGGGACACCTCCAATACATTACATTAATGAACAATAATTGGATGATACAAATTACAAAACCTCCTTTCTATATATAAGAGTCCAGGGGGCCACGATATAATCCTAGTGGGGCCACACGTAATCCTAGCCGACCTAGAAATAATAATTTAAGGTAGAATAATAACAATATGGGGGTTACGGGGTACAATAATAACAATAAGAGAGTTACAATAACAATAATAGGACTATACTAGTTTTATAGGGGGGGGGACCTAACATACTATGACGCATAGAAGAGGAAGAATTGCGAGTATAGAGATAGAAAATTACGGTACCAAGTGCAACAAATTTTGATTTTACGAAGAGAAACCGAAGATGACATAGATGGTTTAAAAGCAGAAATGGAGGCTAAGTTGGATGGTTTGAAGGATCAAATAATAGCTAATATGGATGATAAATTAGTGGAAGATAACATCGAGCATCAACAACAAGTTCTCCAACTCTCAAAGGATAACCTAACTTTGGTGCAGAATCTAATGAAACAATAGGAATATCAACATCACATCGAAAGAAGTTTTGAAGCAGTCACAAAAAAATAAATAGACAAGTACGATCAATTTCAGAGTATCTCAGCAAGTGGAAGAACTTTCCTGTAGAAGATTCCACATGGGAGGATGAGAATTTTATACAGAAGCATCAAGAAATAATCAAGCGTTGAGGACAACACTTGTTTGAAGGAGAGGGGCATGTTAAGTCCCTATATTAATAGTGTAGCCCCTTATTATGTTAGTGTAGCCCCCCTTATTGTTATTGTTGTACTCTTGTAACCCCCATATTCTTATTATTGTGCCCTTAAATTATTATTGTTAGGTCGACTAGGATTACATTGTGGCCCCACTAGGATTACATTAGGCCCCATGGAGTCCTATATATAGAAAGGAGGTTTTGTCATTTGTATCATCCAAGAATTGTTCATTCATGTAATGTATTGGAGGTTGCCCCCTCCAAGTGGCTTATTTCTAAGGCGTTGATATCTCTTTTATTTTATTTTTGGAGCTGGTTTCACAACATCATACGAATAATATCTTGATGAACTTCTTATGTCGGTACAAGGTTTCCACACAGCTGTAACAATAACCTTCAACGAAGCTTTCCTCGAACAAAATACAATTTTAAATAATTATCATGATCCTTATTCCAACTATAATGAAATAGCTACACCCATCCTCCTTTTCTAGATGGCATTGATCAATGAATTAAATTACCCAATCCATGATATCTAGTCATCCATATTCATAAGATTTTCTTTCATAGGATCTTGGCTTAATGCATCAAGGAGCCCAATGACGCAGTCAAGATCAGAGTCCTTACTGTTCCTTCTGCTTATAGTGCTTGTCAAAGAATAGGATTTAATATGCACTTTCTTCAAGGTACCTTTGATTTTGTGCTGATAAGGGTTGATATACGGAATAGCTCCAAAAAGTGCCATGTACTTTTTCTCCTAGTGGCCAGACCAAGATAAAGGTGTTGCATACAATTCCATTCCTCTTGCTGCTAGATAAAGAGGTAAATGATTTCTTCCATACACCATCATTGTTCCTTAAATTATTATTGCAATTCACTATATCAAATAATACCATTATTGCTTCAAATGAGTACTATCGTTGCTCTTTCATTCCTCCTGCACTTCCCTGATTAGAAACATGTTGTTGGTAGCTTAACCCATCAAGTTCTTGTATTAAATACAAATATATTGTCTTATTGATTATTCTAGCATCTCTAAACTTAAAGGCTCTTGGTATAGAATCATATATAAAACAAAAACACCTAAAACAACTTGCCTATTATACTCTATTATGTATGTGTTAATGATAATTACACTTCAAGCATCTTTCTATCACACGGATTAGGTTGGTTGATGCTTTTAGGACCCCTTCATGTATTCATTCAATAGAAAACTCTAGGAATGTGTTCTTGAGAAACAATCACACATCTTATTCTACTATAGACAGGGATCTCCATGGTTTTCAAGCATGGAAAAAAAACACAGATGCTATTGAGATCTCCAAACTCCGTGTTGGATGATTTTAATACCAGTGAAGATTATGATTCTTTGTCAGATAAATAACGTCACAAATAAAATTATAAAAAAAAAAGAAAAAAAAAGCAACTCAAGAATGAAGGTGAAACTTTTTCTTTCTATCCAACTGAAGTCACCTGAACATCTCAACCAGATAAGGTGTTTAAGTCTAGAAATATGTCCTCTCCTAAAATAGATATGCACAATATTCCCGTGTCTCCATGTTTCTCAGCTCAAAAAAGCTGTGTTGTAAAACCAATTTTCTCTTCAAGTTCATCAGTAGTGGGAAAAATCACTACAAAAAATTCTTCTGTGAGCGATAAAAGGGCCTTGGAAGAATCATATTTAGGTATTTAAAAAACACAGACATATGATAAAACACCAACACACTTGAAGAAATTGATGACATAGGAAGATGAGGACATTCCAAAGTCTTCAAAGAAACTAAAACATCAGGGGATAAAAGAAATCTAGGAAAAGTGATTCTCTCAATCTGCTAAATTAAATATGATATTTTCTAGGAGTACCCCCATTTCTATATATATATATATATATATATATATATATATATATTATTTTTATTTTCCCCTTTGGTTCTAAATTCATGTTACATTTTTCATATAAGTTGAGATATCATTGATATATCTAAATTTATTCTTTTTTTAATTTTAATATTTATGTGATAAAGGAAAAGACAAAGTCCCAATTATAAAGTCACCCAACACCAACATCATTGAGATTTTCTTTCATTCAACTTGTGACATATTGCATATGTCTTCATAAATACTCTTCTTCCACATGCATCCACTTACAACATTTCCTTTGCAATAATTTGTGCATTTGTGAGTTATAGGTCATTTGTAGACTATAAATGTCTTCAGAGTTTCATTTCTAATTGAGTATTCAATTTAACATATTGAGTCTCTTATACGTAACTGTTTTTACCTTCACCTACTTTTCATAACTTCCATAACCATTAGGTAGGGACCTACAACGTCGATGATGTTTTGTTTGTTTAGTAAAAGATTGTCCAGGCTTTAATTTATTGAAAGTTGTAGAATTTACAATCTATGAAGTTTCAAGATATAATTTTTAAAATTTTAATTCCTTCAAGGGTGCTAGCTCAATGGAAGAGCACCTGCTTTACAAGAAGGAGGTTGGTGGTTTGATTCCATCGTGCCTTGATATTCATATGAAATGGTGGCGATCAATTTTGGTGATGGAGGCTCTTTTGATCATCACCAATGAGCTTATGGTGACATTTTTTGACCCTCACCAAAATATGAAATGGTAACGGTCAACGAATGCCGCCATATATATGCATCAATAGCGACGACCATGAAAGGTCCGTCACCATATATCGTTGTTTTTATATGAAATGGTGAGGGTCACTATTTTTCATTATAGTCTTTATTCGTGACGGACCTTGAAGTCACCAATGAGCTTATCATGACATTTTTTGACCCTCACCAAATATGAAATGGTGACAGTAAACGAACGTCACCATATATATGCACCAAGAGTGATGACCATGAAGGTCCATCGGAGAATAGAATTGATGTTGCTCATATGAAATGGTGACGGTCGCTATCTATCATTATAGTTTCAATATTCATAACAGACCTTGAATGTCACCACAACACATGCTAAAGGTATGACGACACCTTTGGTGAGTTCAATTTCTTTGTGCCGAAGGCTATTGTGTGTCACCATTACTCATATAAAATGGTGATGATCACTATCCATCATTATCAATCATTATTGGTGACAAACCTTGAATGTCACCATAACACCTATACTTTCGGTGAGGCCACCTTTTGGGAAGTTCAAATTTTGGTGACGAAGGATCTTTTGACCATCACCAATGAGCTTATCGTGACACTTTTCGCTTCTCAACAATGAATTTTTTTCTTGTAGTGAAAAAGCGTCGCTATGGCAGGCATTAAGGAATTTCTCAGCTTTAGCGTTTGTGAGACAACGACGAAGGATAGAATCAACACCATGATGATAGATGTCATCACCAATGAGAAGATAGCGGGGGGCTTGCTTCCTTATAGATCGTCGAGTGTCACGATCAAGATGGAGAGTGAATTTTTGGGTTCGTAGATATGTAAGGATGTCACCATACCAAGGGTCATTTGAGGTAATGGCGAAAAATTGTTCATCGAGTAAATCATCATTAACCGACTGATCATGTGTACCAGTAGGAAATTCAAAAATGTGTTCAGCAAGGGCTAAACCTTTCTTACTCTTGTGTGTGACAAATTCGAGATAAAAATCATAAAGGATAATGATCCAATGGGCGTAAATCCTATTGATGATCCATCTACTCAATATGAAAGTCATAGGATTATAATTGGTCACAACCTTGGTGGAACATGTAATGATATAATGATGAAGTTTTTGGTCCAAGATCACAACAACCAATGCCAAATTCTATTCATGCGAGTAGGACATAGGGGGGCCGAAATTTTTTTTACTGACATAATAGATAACATGTTCTTTTCTGGCGTCATATTGCTGGATAAGAACCCTAGTGACCAAATGGGTGGAAGCTGAGATGTGTACGATGAAATCCGTTTCGAATTTAGGAGGACTAATCAAGGGACCACAAGTGAGAGCATATTTCAGGGCATCAGAGGACTTTTTAACATGGTCATCCAAAACGAATGGAATCGTATATCTAAGGAGTCTTAGAAACCCGTGGAGGTTGTGGCATAGTCAAGGATAAACCGACGAAGAAAGTTTCCTTTTACTTGGAGGCTTTGTAAATGGCGCAAGGTATGAGGAATGTCAAGTTCTCGAATGGATTTAACTTTAAGAGGATCAAGCGTGATACCATATTTGGGCACAATGAATACCAAGAGATGGCCTACAAGGACACAAAAGACACATTTTAGCAGGTTGAGGTAGATATTATACTTGTGACATCGGAGGAAGATAGTACAAAAATCATGGATGTGTTTTGCTCGATTCCTAGAACGAGCAGTAAGGTAGTTGAGGTAGGTAAGGATAATCTAAGCCAGGTCATAAAAAAAGTATGACATGACCCACTAAAAGGTGGCTTGGGGTCTATTTAGGCTGAACAACATGAGCCTATAAGCGAAAATTCCACATAAACTAATGAACACAGTCTTTAACTGATCAACATGACAGAGAATTATCTAGTTGTGTCCAGAGAAATCAACAATAAAGGAAAAAACCTCATGCCCTAGATACTCATTCATGATTTGGTCAATGAATGGTGTGGGGGATTTGTCTTTGGGACAAGCTTTATTCAGGTCATGAAAGTCAGTGCAGACACGGATGGTGCCTTGTTTCTTGAGAACGAGAACAACGGTAGAGACCCAAGTGGTGTATTCAATGGGATAGATAAAGCCTTCATACTTGAAATTGTCAATTTTGACTTTGATAGCCTCGCATATGGAAGGATTAATGGGTCTCAACTTTTGATGAACAAGATTGGCATCAGGCCATATATCGATATTGTGTTTGACAATGGTTGGATCAATTCCCGACATACTTGAATAGGACCAAGTGAAAACATCATGGAATTCCTTGAATAGGTTATTGTAAGACTAAATTTATTCCGGGGTAAATATTCCTCTAAGGAAATGTTTTATTCAATCGTTGGTTTCTCAGAAATGTTAATTTTAATGGTATGGGAGAGATTGGCCATATTTACTTCATTGAAAGCATCGAGTGCAGGGATGGGATTTCGAAACCAATCAGCCTCATTAGAGATGAAGTATTTAGAATCCACAACATACTGGTCATGGGAATACTGCGGAAGTAAGTGCGCACAGTGGTGCATATCATCCCAAGGAAAGTCAGGGGTGGTCATTGCTTCCATAATATCTTCATCATAATGAAATATGGGTGGACTGGAGGAAGAAATACCACATGAAATTGCGGGGATCCTGAACACATCATAATGAGAGAAATGGTTCAAATACACATATCTACTGAGGGTAGGCAAAGAGCTAGTAGATGAAATATCTACTGATGATGAGCCCAAGGTGATCACCAAAGGAGGTTCAGTCGAAATAGAAGTGAATGCCACGGAGGGGTTTTTTTCAAAGGATCTGATGGATGATGACATATAGAGGATAGTGGTTGAAGGCTCCATCGTCATGACATGGCTGAAGGTATCACAATGGGTGTATAAATTTCATCCATTTCGGCAACATCCAAACGCTGAAGTAGAGGAGTAGAGGATCCACTATGTTTGGCCTTGATTCGGTGGACAAAATTAAGCGTGCTACAGAAATAATTGAGATGGGGACATAGGTGAGAGTAGTGGCCATAAATATCACACAAAGCACAAGGGTGGCTCGTGCACAAAATTTTTAATTCCTTAGCTAAATCAATTAAGGTAACATAGACCTCCAGGACATCAGATTCAGGAAATGTCTCGTTGACCACATGTTTGAGAAGAGGAAGCTGAGGAAAATTTTGGGTAGCATGCCCAAAATCATCAGACATAGTGGACGGGGGTGACCGCTTCGAGGACTTATGAGGAGAAGGAGTTGTTTTGAAAGTCTTATCCTTAGGTTCCTTCCTTCCAGATTTGCCCCCCTCACCAGATGCTTCCACAACTGGAGTAGGTTCTGATTGAGGTGGCTGAGGCACTGAAGCAAATAGAGGGGTCATAATGACTAGTTCTACCGAGGTCAAACTGGTATAACATTTGAGCTTAACAGGTGGGGTTTTAGCTAGGGGATCAATGTATGAGACTGAGATCCCCAGGTTCAAATTGGCAAGGCTCAACATAGCGATAAAATTCACTGAAAAGACTCCAAAAAGGGCAGCAAGAAACAATATTTCACCGGAAGGGTAATGCCCTAAAGGAATGGCTCTATTGTGGTAAAACAAAACCCCTCCCCCCCCCCCCCCATTATTTACTTGTCATTTCAAATAATGGTGACCCTTTTTATAAATTTTTTGGCTAAATACCTTTTAGGATTTTTATTAAGCTTATTACCTCATAATTTTATTAAGTTTTCGTCTTCTTTACATTTTTTTTTTTTATTGCTTGGTTGAAATCAATCTTTTATAATCTTTTCATTGATGCTTGTTTCACCTCATTTGATCAAATGGTTTGTAAATGACACTCCTTTGAAGTCTAATCATTTATGTCGTCTGGGTTCAAAAAGCGTAAAATGTACAATATTTCATTTTTTTAATTAAATTAGTTCAATAATGCATTTTGTTTAAATATTCAACCCTAGTTAGTTATTACTAATAATTTTTATTTTTGCTTATGCAGCCAAATCATAAAGTATCAGATTTTAGTCATTTATTCCAATTATCCAATTTTCAAATAAATTACTAATCTAAAAAAAAAATCCAAAATGTCGAAGTGGCTGTAGTTTAGATAAGAAAATACACTTTAGATAATTTCATAATTTAATTAAACATCATTAAAATAAAACCACAAATAAAAAATTGATATTTAAATATTAAATCTTAAATTAATTAAATTAATTATTATATAAAATATGATTAATTTAATTGAATTAAAATTTAATATAAATATATATATATATATATATATATATATATTAAAAATAAATAATTTGCATCACATCGGGAAATTTCAATAGACACATCCTTTTAAAAATCCCGATGGCCTTCACCTCCGATATGCTGATTGCGATGAGTTTGCAAAATTCACTCATTCGTATGTGGTAAGTAATGGGAGTATAGTGGAGCATTAGTTTTATAGTGGAGTGTTAGTTTTGATTTAATATAATGTTAAGTTAGCATAGTGTAGTGTTAATGATTAGGTTAATATTAGTTTTAAATTAGTATAGTTTTATGTTAGTTAGTGGAATGTTAGTTTAATATAGTGAGTAAATAGGTATAATGTTAGTATAGCTTAGTGTTAGTTTAGTATTAGGTTTAACATTTAAAATTTAAAAATAATTAGATTTAAATTATTTAAATTCATTAATACATAGAATATAATTAGTCTAATTAAATTATAATTAATTATTAATTAGATTAATTTGTTTAGTTAATTATATTAGTTAGTTAGATTAATAAATAGTTTATAATTAACAATTAATAATATAATTATAATTAATTAATAGATAATTAATAATTAATTTAGAATTAGATTATAACTAATATAGATGAATAATATAATTTCAATTAATTAGAATTAATTAATTAAATATCATAATCTAATTTATGATTAGAATTTAATTTAAAATTTTAATTTTTTAGCCTAAGTAACAAAAATTCCATATTTTTGGCAATTTTAATATACCAACTTTAGAGGCTCATAAATGGAGTTTTACTTGGCCAAATGAGGCCCATGATAGCTCATTAGAAAGATAAAATGATGGAGATTATTCATGAAGAGGTTCTATTCCCAGATTTGATTATTTATTGGGCCTGAAATTCAACGAAATATCAAGCTATGAATTTTTAAACAAAACTAATTTTCTGAGTTTTATTTTTTTCATTTAATTTGCCACAACTTCTTATGAGTGAAAATTCATTTGTCTATGTTTTCATCGGCCAATTAGATAAACAGAGACATCAAAAGAAAGCTTATGTTTCATTTTTTATTTATTTTATTACGTTTTAATTGGATTTATTTTAATTTATAGATATGACATTTTAATTTTATTTTTGCATTTTAATTTTGTTTTTTATTTGTTTTTGTAGGAAAACAGTTGTAGATATGAGAAGAAGAAGCTCTCAATCAATGAGAAGACTCCAAAAATTAAATATTGGAATTTTTGAGACTTTAGAATTGGATTCAGGCATCATTTTCTTCAAAACTCTCCTCTCAAAATTCTTTCGGAAATATTATAAATTGCAGTTACCAAGAGAGGAAATGTAAATAAGTCTGCTCTCCTGCGCAATTATAGAAGGCTAAAAGCATTTTACGCCAAAGTTTCTTTAGATTTGTAGGAGAGAGGAGAGAAAATTTCAGATCTGAACATTATTCAGGGCTTTTTCTTTATATCTTGAATGATGTATGATGGACAGAGTTTTCATTTATGTAGCTCTAGTTTTGAAAGTAGTAATTCAAGTAATGTAAAGGAATATTAGAGACCAAGATCAGAGAGGTGGATTCAATTAACTGGTATTTTTGGCATTTCTGTATCAAATACCAATTTCAATTTTATGATAATAAAATTTTTGTTTCATTTTATTCATGTTTATGCATTTCTGTTGATATGGATAATTTGTCTCAATATTGTTATGTATCTCTGCTTTTATGAATTAAACTCTTATTTTTGAGTAACTATTTACTCAGAATTTTTCTTATAAAACTGATTTATTAAATAGTAATTTGTTGTGAATTTCTTCCAGATATTATTGTTTAATTATTAGCTTGATTGATTTTACAATCAATATCATTTTTGTGAATTTCTTCTGGAGTGTTGTTGATTTATTATCTCAATTAAATGGTCTCAATAGGATGTGGTTTGGTACTCACAAATGTCAGCTAAATTGAATTTATTCGTTAGCTTGACATTAATTAAAATCCAAACATATTTAAATTCTCATTATTTAATTATCTTGCTCTTAGTTGGGTTAGATTTATATCTACTTAATTAAGATAGGATTTAGATTAGTTTCTTTTGTTTGCACTATAGAATAATTTTGAATTTAGATTAAGTTCTACATTATTTTTAAGTCCTCTTTTCCAAGAGGCAAAATCTTAGTTGTGGTTTGGCAGAACCCAAATTAGCTTAAGGGTCATTCTCTTGCCCGGTCAGCAAGAAGAAGTGATCTGATATCCTTGTCGATTGGTAGTTAAAGATACATTTTAAACCAATAGCAGTAGGGAAAAGGTATCTGGACGTAGTCAAACCAGTCGGAGCCACTACTACAAATGGATAAGGATTTGTTTTAAGGTCTGTATGGGGTGGTTATCCCAAATGTTGTTGCAGCGATTTTTGAGGCTTCAACATTTTTGGTGCTAGAAGGAGGGCATGAGACATGTTTTACTTTGGAGTCTTTGAATTCTAACATTTCATTTTTATTACAATGGATCCTTTAAAACTTCCAATTTGGAGTTGTATTTCTGGACAAGCATCTTCCAATATTCCACCAAAAATAGTAATACTCTTGTCTCAGGTAAAGTTTAACAGTAAGATGAAAAATTTTGCATTTGATCATACCTTACAATTCATTCAAAATTTTTCAAATTATGATTTTCAAGGAATAGATGAAGGCATTTTATGCATAATTTTTACTCTAACATCATGGAAAATTTTAGCGGCTAATATTCGCAGGTGGGCTATTTTTCCATGATTTTTCCCAAAAAAATATTCGCTAATTTCAATTTTTTATAAAAATAATTCGCCCAAATTTTACAATATAAAATTATTTTCCCTTAATAATCGCCAACATTATATAGAGACATATATAAAATCATTGTAAATTTAAATAATTTTACAAATATATCAATAAACATTTTATAGTTTGCATATCAGGGACAAGTGAGATTCGCCAATGTTTTAAACTTCAAGATAATTTTCCATCCTTAAAATTTTCCCTGTCTCACATTTGCGGCAAAAGCTAGAAACTGGTGTAGAACTCTTTCGGTTGCCTCAATTCACAGTTGGGATCAATTTGTTACAATTTTCATTTGTAAATTTGATGGATATATCTACGAACAAGTATGTGATGCTTTTGAAGATATATGAAGGCTTGAAGGTGAGTCTTTAATTTATTTTACCGTCAGGTTTTGTTTAAATTGTTTAAAATTTAAAATTGAAGATAAACCTTTGAAAAAAGAACTATTATATTGGTTAGAACATATTTTCTCTCTTCCTCCCATTCCCAATCCATATGAAATTAGTTCAAGTTTTGTTTTACCCCCTTCCAACATAAATGAGAATTCCAATGTGGATGTGAAAATAAATTATGATGAAGTGGTTTCACAAAGCTTGGAAAATATTTCTATCCAAATACAAGAAGACAATAGCAACAATTTTGGAGAAAGAGCTGTTTTGAAATCTGAAAATTACTCTGCATTAAATTCAGAAAATCAGATCGAAAATCAACATGTGCAAGCTACAATCAAAGTGAATAATAAAATGCAAACTGCTGTTCAAATTTCTGAATTTTTTCATGATGAACAAATGTCGAAAACAGAGCAGCAAAGCAGATTTCTCCAAGAAAACACGAGTAGACAAAGAAATGATCTAGAATATGAAATTTATAGTGAATATAATGCACAAGGTTTCTTAAACAGAGAAAATTTTGATTTCATTATTTCTGATTCTCATTTGTCCCTTTATCCTGATATTTTTAATGTTGGTAATTTCTCCCCTATTAGTATTAATGGTATTTCAGAAAACAGAGAGGCGAATCTAAATGAATTTCCAATTAGTTTTTGTCAGGATAGAAAATTAATTAATGATCATTCTTTTGATATTAATGAACATGAGCTAAATATTACTTATTGTCTCAATTCATTGAATAAAATAGAAGAGAATTCTAATGAATGCCTTGAGATCATTTATGATAACTACTTTTTTATTGAGGATATTGATGTGTCATCTTTACAATTGAATCCTCATGATAAAAGTCTAATAACATGTGAAAATGAAGAACAATCAAATTTAGAAATTGTTAGAAATAATTCTCATTTCGAAACAAATAATCATCCTTATGATTTCATTATTCAAGAAACCCTTCCAATACATGATTTATATGATGATCAAGATCACATTCCTATTCAAATTCATACCCTTCTTTCTAATTCACAAATGGGTATGAACAATCACATTATTCTACCCAATTCTTGTGAAGATGAAATTGATTTAAATCAGTCCCAATTGTGTTGTAACAATAATTGTAACACTAGTGTAAACTATGATTCAATTTTGTTATTATTTCAACGTCTATTTTTAACTTCAGATTTATTTTCTGTTTTCAGTGTTAAAATTTTAGATACTTTATGCTAGCATATTGACCAACTCAATATTGAACACTCAATTGATGCATTGCCTCAATGGATAAATGAAGATTCAAATTGTAATAGTTAACATCAAGAATTATTAAACTTTCAATTTCAATTGATGTTCATTTCCTATCAATCACTTCTTTCTTCTCAAAAGCAGTACCAACAAGTGAGTGTATTTTCACAATATGGCCAACAATCTAATTCAATTAATAATATTCTGTTGGATTTTTCAAACTCTCGTCCATTTTTTATTGATCAATTTGAAATAAATTTGGAAGACTTTCCTTTATAGAATATCGTTAATAATTTAGCACTTAATCATAACAGTAACAAAATCACACAGGCCATTGTTGCTGAAAGATCATTTATACAACTCGGCCTGTCATCTTCTCTTTTAAACCTCTCACACTCAATAATAGAAATCCATCGATATTTCTATGATCTGATTGAAATTCAGTTGGAAAGGGCCTTTCAAGAGAAGGTAATGGTAAATAATCTACTAGCAATAAAGATACATTCTTCTTCTAGATTTAGCTTTCTTAGTTTAATTTTATTTTCATTTTTACTAATGTTTGAAATGTACATAAAAGCAGGAATTAAAATGATTACATGGCTTCATTGGAAGTATGAATATACCTAGTCATGTTTCCTTCCTTAAGTTAGAAATAGGAATAGATTAATTTTCTTTTCCATTTGCATTTATTTCGTTATTTCAGATTTTCAATAAAACAAGTAATGAATCCAATTTCTTTTTGGCATCCATTTCAATTATAGAGCGTGACCTAGATCATGAAGAAATTTCAAGAATTTTCAATCACTTGACAATTTTTTTTATTGACAAGTAATTCTAAGAACTCATTTTTACTACTCTTGTCTTATGATGTAATTTTGGAAAGGATGCAATAATTACTTAGAATTTTAGATTAAAACAAGAAAATGATGTTGAACTTATGCAAATTTTGAGAAAAATTGGGAGAACTTGAAGCTTCAAAAAAGGTAAAATTCACTGTAAATTTTCTTCCAGGTACACATTTAGAAGTTCATTTTCATCTATTAATAATTTCTCTTTTCCTTAGTTTATTTTTTATTCTTGTTCTGTTTTATTTGCAGGTTTTCATTTGTTTTCAAAACTTGAAGTAAGCAACAAACCCATTTCAAATTTGCAATAGGTTCAGGGAAATTTTATTTATGATTCATTAGAATTTGAAGCATTCTTTAACTTTTCTTTCATTCATTCATTTAGAAAACCCAATTGAAATTTAAAACAGTATCACAAGAATCATATTAGAAATGTTCCAAGTTGATTTTCATATTTCTAATGCAAGACCTCCGATGTGTTACCTCATTCATTTTTTATAAAATACCATATCGCATTTCGCATCTCAGAGGTTTTCAATTGAATATACTTCCATTATCTTGAATCACTGATATCCGATAATCAACTTTACTAATATTGTGATATACACATAATTCGAGACCGATATTAATTTAAATCAAGTTCATAAGAAATATCGCATCCGTTCAATCGTAATAGTGGTAGGGTGATAATTTTAAAAGCACCGATATCTCGAACCTGATGCGATATTAAAATTTTATAATAGATTTATCGGGTTCATTCTCCATCGCATATCAGCATATCATATTGTTACATCATGCACTTAATTTTTCCGATCGTCGATCACATATCATATTGGAATAAATTGAAAAGTTTTTTTTTCATCACAAAAGTTCCGATGCGATGAATCAGATCACAAATGCGCATATCGCATTAAGCATAATGTTAATTCTTCCATTTGAAAAGCTTCGATGCGATAAAAGCTTGATCGCAATCGTGAATCAAGAAATCACATTCTAATATATTGATTTGAAAGACCTCTGATGCGATATGTATAATCGCAAATTGCAAATCAGGAGGAAAATTAAATACATCCTTGTGCTCTCATTATAAAAATTGCGATGTGATAATTCATCCCCGATTTCTCATCGCTATCGCTTTTCACTAATCGACGATTTCTCATCGCTTATCTCTTTTCACTAATCATCGATTTCTCATCGCTTATCGCTCTTCGCTCATCACTGATTATTATATCCATCGCATCACTACTATCGCAAGAATCATATTGGCATTTCCAACATGAATATTTTCCAATATTATGTTATGCCGATATTGATATCGCTCATCGCATTTTTAAATGCTCATATCATAATTCCGAAAGCCATGTCATCCATCGCATTGCCGATATCACAATCGCTTCATCATTTTTCATGGTCATGTCACTATTCCAAATCTGTAATACACAATGTCCAATGCTCAAAATGAAAATCGCGAGATGTGGTGTGTGATGTGAAATTTGCAACATGACTGTCCTGATCCTAAATATAACATTTCTTCAATGATATGATCACTCCATCTCATCGTACATATTCTTTTTGTATGATCTCATATCGCCAATTTTCTACTGCAACTCCCGATGTGATAAACTCCATTGCATGACTCTACATGCAATATTCATCATCCAATAAGTTATTGCATTAATTTAAAGAAATCGTGGGTAACCGCTATGATACTAAAGCGATTCATGACAAATTTGCAGCATATTCAAATCATTTTGATTTCTCATATATTTCAGTTTTAAATAATTCCATAATTAAATATGAAATTCAAGACCTCTCTATTTTTAAATTTCATTATCTTAAATTTGGTCTTAATTCTGAACAATTTATAAAAATATGGAATTTGTATAAAACTTATAATATTTTGAGAACATTCATCACTGCAAATTCTCAATCTCATTTCTGATGCATTTGTTTTAATCTAAATTCTCTTGAACACAAAGCATTATGTTTTTAAATTTTACTGCTTGCTTTATTTTAAATAAAATAAATAATGATTTTGGGTTATAGGAATTTGGTTAGTTTTCCTTCTTCATATTTTTAATGTCAACTAAAAGAAGAAGTCAGCTAGTATTGGAGAAATTGATATCTTTAGGTAAGATCAAGTGCAATTATCCAATGGTAAGATTCATGTAACCATTAATTTTCATTTCATTACTTTAGTTTCAGTTTTGTTTTTATGTTGATATTTAAATTTGTTTTGCAGCTCCTCATAAAAGCTTTCAATCATCTGCCAAATTATATTTTGGAAGCTCTATGCTCTTTTCCTAGTTTTATTTCAATAAGCAGTGATAGTCTTCGTTAAAACAACTACACTAGGAACCTTTAATATGTCTATTTAAAGCATTCATTTTATTAGAAAATGATTAAGATAATGCTTTGAAATGAGAAGATTGATATCATACATAAATTTTTCATTATGGCTGAATTTTACCATCACTGCTATCTAAAAAGCCTAAAACATTTACAACCCTGTAAGGTATAATTTATCTGAATCTCGATATAAGAAGGAATGATTACATGATTATTTTCTTTTACTTAATGTTATTGAGACATTGATATAAACATTATTGTTAGAGTTTGTGTTTCAAAATTGGGATTTTCCTTTCCAATTTTAAATTACTTCATTTTTATTTGTGTTTGTTGATTTCTTTTGTCACTTTAGCTTAAGAAATTTTTTTATTTGGTTTTCAGTTTTGATTTTGGTGACTTTTCCATGATGTATATGAAAGGCCTTCTTGTTACCTAATAATGGTTGGCATACATAGGAAAAATTGTTAATAGTCTCCTATTAGATTTTTCTTAAATCTCTTAGAATTTTTTTTTTTTCTTATTATAAAGGTAGAGATACTTAAAGAAGAGATTACAAAACAAGAGAAGTTGACAAAGTATCATGAAATCTGAGAAATTTCTTTTTCATCAAAATTGTAATTATTTTGAGATTTCAATATTTTATTAAGATCATTCAAAATTCTATTATCAGTCAAGAAAATTTATTTTTAACCAAGTACAGACACTTTACAGCAAAGCACTTTTAACTCTGAAATTTTCATTCTAAAACTCTTAAGCAGTCAATGATTCTCCCTGTTCAAAAGAATTTTATTTTTCTAGAGTATAATACAAAATATATTTAAACTTAAAAGATAGAAGGTCTCATCACGAGCCTGCTTACCATGATCATAGGGGAAATATAGGTTGACATTACCAACACTGCTAAAAAAAACAGGGTAATGGCTTATGATTGCAAACAATTATAAGAAAAGGGGTCTCATCACGAGCCAACTTGTTAAGTCCAATTATAAGCAATGAATGGCATTGTCAACTATCTGACTACCAAACCAGGACAATGGCTTTTAAGAACTTTAAAAAATAAAATAATAAATAAACATGGATTTATCTCTAGATCAATAATTCTTAAATAGATGGGATTCTGAATCATTCATGATTAAAAGGTAACCCTATCAAGACTATTGATATTTGCTAGTAGCAGTGGCTCTACCTGTGAAAAATGAGTACATTTTAAAAGCTAAGCTGTAAAGTGACCCCTGCTTTATCCCTACAACTAATTAAGGATTGATATAGAGTTCTGAAATATTTTAATTTATGAGGAATTTTAAGAAAATCACAATAAAATAATTCTTTCTTTTATTCAAATTAATGAAACTAGTCAAGCATTCCAAAAAATAATTTTCTCTTCTTTAATTATTTTTACTTTAATTTTAGGAAAATTTCATTCATATCAAACAGAGATAACTAGTTCTTCTCTCGTGTGTCGCCAATTGTTGTGGTAAAACAAAACCCGCCCATTTTGACTTGTTCATTTCAAATAATGGGGACCCTTTCTATAAATTTTTTGGCTAAATACCTTTTAGGATTTTTATTAAGTTTATTACCTCATGATTTTATTAATTTTTCATCTTCTTTACATTTTTGTTTTGATTTCTTGGTTGAAATCAATTTTTTATAAGCTTTTCATTGATGCTTGTTTGACCTCATTTGGTCAACTGGTTTGTAAATGGCACTCCTTTGAAGTCTAATCATTTATGTCGTCTAGGTTAAAAATATGTAAAATGTACAATATTCCATTTTTTCTAATTAAATTAGTTCAATAATGCATTTAGTTTAAATATTAACCCCTAAGTAGTTATTACTAACAATTTTTTTTTTTACTTATGTAGCCAAAACATAAAGCATCGAAATTTTAGTCATTTATTCCCATTTTCCAATTTTCAAATAAATTACTAATCTCGAAAAAAAATCCAATATGTCGAAGTGGCTGTAGTTCATTTTTATCAAAGTGGTTATAGTTTAGATAAGAATATGCACTTTAGATAATTTAATAATTTAATTAAACATCATTAAAATAAAACCACAAATAAAAAATTGACATTTAAATATTAAATCTTAAATTAATTAAATTAATTATTATATAAAATATGATTAATTTAATTGAATTAAAATTTAATAGAATATATATATATATATATATATATATATATATATATATATATATATAAAATTTACATCGCATCGAGAAATTTCAATAGACACATCTTTTTAAAAACCCCGATGGCCTTCACCTTTGATATGTCGATTGCGATGAGTTTGCAAAATTCACTCACCCATATGTGGTAAGTAGTGGGAGTATAGTGGAGTGTTAGTTTTATAGTGGAGTGTTAGTTTTGAGTTAATATAATGTTAAGCTAGCACAGTGTAGTGTTAATGATTAGGTTATTATTAGTTTTAAATTAGTATAGTTTTAAGTTAGTTAGTGGAATGTTAGTTTAATATAGTGAGTAAATAGGTATAATGTTAGTATAGCTTAGTGTTAGTTTAGTATTAGGTTTAACATTTAATATTTAAAAATAATTAGATTTAAATTATTTAAATTCATTAGTATATAGAATATAATTAATTAAATTAAATTATAATTAATAATTAATTAGATTAATTTGTTTAGTTAATTATATTAGTTAGTTAGATTAATAAATAGTCTATTAAATAATTAGTTTATAATTAACAATTAATAATGTAACTATAATTAATTAATAGATAATTAAAACTTAATTTAGAATTAGATTATAACTAAATTAGATGAATAATATAATTGCAATTAATTAGAATTAATTAATTAAATATCATAATCTAATTTAGGATTATAATTTAATTTTTTTTTTTTTTTAGCCTAAGCAACAAAAATTCCAGATTTTTGGCAATTTTAATATACCAACTTTAGAGACTCGTAAATGGAGTTTTACTTGGCCAAATGAGGCCCAAGATAGCTCATTGGAAAGATAAAATGATGGAGGTTATTCTTGAAGAGGTTTTATTTCTAGATTTGATCATTTATTGGGTCTAAAATTCAGAAAAAGATCAAGCAACGAATTTTTAAACAAAACTAATTTTCTGAGTTTTATTTTTTGCATTTTAATTTGCCACAACTTCTTATGAGTGAAAATTAATTCATATATGTTCTCATTGGCCAATTAGATCAGCACAAACATCAAAGGAAAACTGTTGTTTCCTTTTTTATTTATTTTATTAAGTTTTAATTGGATTTATTTTAATTTCTAGATTTGACATTTTGATTTTATTTTTGCATTTTAATTTTGTTTTTGATTTGTTTTTGCAGGAAAACAGTTGAAGAGATGAGAAGAAGAAGCTCTCAATCAATGAGAAGACTCTAACAATTAAAGATTGGAATTTTTGAGCAATTAAAATTGGATTGGGCAGATTTTTCTTCAACAAACTCTCCTTTCAAAATTCTTTTGGAAATATTATAAATTGCAGATTGCAAAATGTAAAAATGGGGTTGATCTCCTCTGCAATTCTAGACTTCTAAAAGCATTTATATAATAGGAATTTAGATTTGTAGGAGGGAGGAGAGAAAATTTTAGATCTGAACATTATTGAGGGCCTTTTCTTTATATTTTGAATGATGTATGATGGGCAGAGTTTGCATTTCTGTAGCTCTAGTTTTGAAAGAAAAAATTCAAGTAATGTAAAGGACTATTAGAGACCAGGATTAGAGAAGCGGATTCAATTCACTGGTATTTTTGGCATTTCCGTATCAAATACCAGTTTCAATTTTATGATAATAAATTTGTTGTTTCATTTTATTCATGTTTATGCATTTCTGTTGATATGGATAATTTGTCTCAATATAGTTATGTATCTATGCTCTTATGAATTAAAATATGATTTCTGAGTAACTATTTACTCATAAATATGTCTTATAAAACTGATTTATTAAATAGTAATGTGTTGTGAATTTCTTCCGCATATTGTTGTTTAATTATTAGATTGATTGATTTGACAATCAATATCATTTTTGTGAATTTATTCCAGAGCGTTGTTGATTTATTATTCTAGTTAAATGGTCTCAATATGATGTTTTTTGGTACTCACAAATCTCAACTAAATTGAATTTATTCGTTAGCTTTACATTAATTAAAATCCAGAGATATTTAAATTCTCATTATTTAATTATCTTGCTCTTAGTTGGCTTATATTTATATCTACTTAATTAAGATAGGATTTAGATTAGTTTCTTTTGCTTGCACTATAGAATAAGTTTTCATTTAGATTAAGTTCTACATTGTTTTTAAGTCCTCTTCTCGAAGAGGTAAAATCTTAGTTGTGGTTTGGATGAACCCAAATCAGCTTAAGGGTCATTCTCTTGCACGATCAGCAAGAAGACGTGATCTAATATCCTTGTATATTCGTATTTAAAGATACATTTTAAACCAATAGCGATAGGGAAAAGGTAACTGGACCTAGTCAAACTAGTCGGAGCCACTACTACAAACGGATAAGGAGTTGTTTTAAGGTCTGGACAGGGTGGTTATCCCCAATGTTGTTGCAGCGATTTTCGAGGCTTAAACAAGCTCCCAAATAATAAAGCCTAGGGGAAACTATTCTTGATTTAATAAGAGTGGAAGAGACACTAGTAGAAGGAGAATGTCTTTGAAAATAAGGTCCTGCAGGCTCCGTCGAGTAACCACCAGCAGGTTGTGGAAGCGTAGGTTGCTAGGTGGTTGAACCGTACCACTTGTGGCTAGTTAGAGATGATTGCATCATGCAAAAATTCGATGATCTGGGACCTATGACAAGAAGGGGGGACCAGAGAATGAACCAAGTAAGGTGGAATATTTTTAGACTCCAGGTGAAAAACTTGTAAGAGGGGAGACTACTTGTTTATCAGCCACCAAAGAGACGATAGACTCGAGGGAGGTCTAAGACTACGGTTCGTAATATGTAAAGTAATCAATGGTAATGATATTTCCATTGTGATGAAATCACATATTATGGTGAAGCGCATATGCGACAATAGACATCGCATAGGTGTAGCTACGACCCAAAAGGATATTTTAATCCAAAGGGGAATCAATGAATTCAATGTCAATACAAACACTATTTCCTACGAGAGTGACATGAAAAATGTGGTACATGCCAAGGGGCTGAGAAGAGTGACCATCCCAAGCACACAAAGTGATTGTGGATGGGAATAAGTTAGGTGATCCAATTTTTTTCCAAATAGAGGTGGACATCATGCAGGTGGATGCACCCTAGCCAATGATACATCGCGAGACATGGGCATTACGAATCATGAATGGTATTTGGAAGGAAACAGATGAAGGTAAGGGTGATGTTATGACTTTTCAACATTAAAGAAGATTAAACGATCATCTGAAGGATCCACAATGCCGAGAGAAGATAATAGAGATTTACTTTTTGAAGGGAAATACTGGAGGACTTCCAACATTGACATGGCAAGAGGAGATTGTGCCAATTCATCTATTATGTTGTAATTGTGGATGGCTTTGGCAGAAGTAATAGTTCAGTGTAATGGGTCTTTAGGGATGCTGGGAATGATCTATGCCCATGGCTGAGCGATATGTAAATTGGTATTCAATGTTGAAATAAACACTTGCAAAATTTAGTTTGATACCCGGTTGCAGATGAGGTAGGTTTCTTAGCATATTGGCACGACTCAGTTTGAAGTTTTACATCAGCGGTATTAACCACTTCATAATTCATCATGAGAATCTCGTATTCAGGGATAATAAATTGTGAGGGTAGAGGGGCGAGCTGACCTTGACGGGGTTGGGCAGCCACATATCCTTGTTGAGGGAATGGATAAGTGAAAAAAACCAGTTAAACATGCACAGTATTTGGAGGAGCGGAAACCATGGCTTTTTATCCTCTAGATCCTACTTGTGCTTCCCACAACTAAGGGATTTGGGGTTAAATGAGACAATCATGAGTATAACGGCCATGGACACCACAACAAGAAAAAGGCTTGTTCATATGAAGGCACATAACTTCTTGGGATGACTACCCTGTTGCTGGTTGTTAGTGTTTGGTTGGTTCCCTTGGCACCCTTGATTACCTTGCATGGGTTGGTTTTGGTTGCCTTTCCTATTTTTCTTAGAATTTCGAGGATCAGTCACACGCTGCTGCAGATATACCTGACTTGGAGGGGAAGGTGTGTATTGTGGCATATGCTGAGAAGGCATGGGAGGCTGGGGTGAAAGTGTCGGAGGAGTTAGAGCACTAGGTTGTTGATAAGGATATAAAGGAGGTTGAGAAACATTGGGGTAAATAGGTTCAGTGACCGCAGACCCTAGCATTGGTTGATGCAAATGGGAAAATGTTTTTTGTCCTAGATACATGTTGCCGAGCGGGGGATAAGTGCTAGAGGAGTTGGCCCCTCCTTGAGGGAAACCATAACCCATGGGACGATAAGTATATGGATGTGAAAGAGATCCAACAATACCGTCGAAGACATGAGATGCCCCTGGGTCATTGGCACCACTAGGTCTAGGAAGACCCGGTAAAACAGTACAACATAACGAGATTGGGCATAGATAAAGTCATATTTAAATGTGATTTGGAGGGCTTCTTCCTTTTTCAAAGGAAATTGAGATGCGAAATCTTACCAATATAAGGAAAAAGAGTTCTAGAAACCAATCCATATAGATATCGTCATAAAATGTCGGAGCTCGACATAAGCTCCTCCTTCTATGCCATCTTGGACATTGTCAGAAAGGCGGGTGGCAAAAGTATGAAGGAATGTGGTAAAAAACTCGATACTGGTATCATATCAGAGAGTTAATTGGAATTAGGACATAAATTCTTTACCAAGAGTAAAAAAAGTGGAATGAGAGGCAAAGGCCTGGTCGACATACAACTTTTCAGCATCTCTAATGCGCGTACGCTAGAATAACTGAAGACAAATGGAGACATTACTGATAGAATTGGACCAAAAACACATATGAAAGGAGTGTATGTTGTTAGTAGGGTCCTCTCTAGAGCTTCCTTCGAACTTAGGGATGTCACAAGGAAGCTTAGTTAGCATAACATGCCAACCTAGATCATGGTGTATAGGGTCGTTAATTAACTCATGAAAATCGGGGAGGCTTAAACGTGCCAGAAAAAGGTAGCAAAGGAGTATTCAAAATGGTTTCGGTAGTGGTTCCACTACTAGTAGCTCCAGAGTTAGGGTCGACACTACCACCAGATTGAGTACCAGTACCTACATTGGCTCTTGACATGGCGACAGAATGAGGTAGAGGAGAACTAGGTTTGGAATTTGAGTGAGGGCACAATGGACTAGAATCAAAGTCAGTATGGGGACTGGGTGAGGACTGGCTTGGAATCAACACCTTGGAGTAAGTCTTCCTAATGGAAACTAAAGAGGAAGGCCTAGGAGCCTTCAGCATAAGTGCCTTGGGGGTGCAATGATAGAATGGCACATATACCCAAATCAGATGGAAGAGTAATAAATAAAGGATCAGAGGGGTAGATAAAGTAATTATGATGTTTATGTCTTGGCTTGGTGGTGTAAACCAAGCGCTCTTCACTTTAGGTGTGTGTGTGTCTGCAATTTGTGTGTTAATTTTAATTAAGCCTAAACAATTGTGTATAAAGACAAATAAAAAATTCCATATAATTGTAAATAAAACTAAAACAAGAGTAAAATAAACACCTAAATATGCATAAATTCAACCCAAGAATAAGGGATCCCAAACAACCGTTCTAAGAGGTGGGCGAAATTGACTCAAAACACACAATATGGAAAAAATATATAAAGTCTAATGAACAGGAATCTAATGACTCAGATCTACTGAAATAGATGTATAAATCAACAAGAAACCAGAGGGGAAAATGTTGTACAAAAGGAGGCGAAAGGCTAAAACCATAAGGGAAACAAGGGGGACCCTAAGGGAGAGACAAAGAAAAATTGAAGAGGGGGTTTTGGATGGAATAATAACCAATATAAAAGGATATTAAAGAAGGATATATTAGACCCTAAAAAATGGTTGAAAGCACTAAAAAATCTCAGATTACCTACTGAGCTAAACCCCTGCTAAAAAGGTGGAAGCATACTAAAACCCTAAGGGGCTTGGTCCTACTTCAAGAAGAAAAAATGAGCATATCTAGGCCTAATATGGGTGGAAACAAAGGTAAGACAACCCTAAACAATGCTTGCAGTAAAACCTGACTGTAATAGAAAAAAACTCGAAAAAAGTTGCATCTTGTAGGTACTGACCTTTAGGCTGTTGAAATCGTAGTTTTGGGCCCAGTGGATGTGACTTGAGCCTGAAATTGCAGGTTCTTGAACAAAAATTTTGAGCTACAGTGCTGAGATTCTTGGGTGGTAGTTTTGGAAAAAAATTTCCATCTCTAGCACAAATGATACTTGTTACCAGTGGAAAACACCCAGAAAAACTCAGAAGTTAGAATTTTTACTATTTTAGGGCATAAGAGGTAAAAAAAAAACATTCAAAGACTAAAAATAGTTGAAGAAAAACCCTAGTTACTGGAGCGACTTGTCATCCAGGAATCTGAATAAAACCTAGTGGAGTCGCCAATTGTTAGAATGAATTCTGAATGCAAGTGTACAAAAATAGATCACTTTAGCTGCACATTAAAAACAACCCCAGCAACAAATATGGTTATATAACTTCTTTAGAACTGCAATAGATGATCGAAACAAATACAAAACAAACCCAAATGTATGTGGTAAAAGTAATTAAATAGTAAAACAAAATAAGAGTTTCCCCAAATATCCAATAGACAAGACAATATTTATAAAGAATTTTTAAATTATTTGAACACTTGGGAAGGGAACAAATAATGATGTTACCATTCCCCCTCAATGGGTTGGGTTCTTGGCTGTCCTCAATGCTCCATATCCTAAGTTTCTCCCTCTCAATGGTGTAGAAAACCCAAGACATGTTGAACTCAAAGGGAGCTCAATAAGTAAAAAGATAATGAAAGTGATCAAAGTGTGAAAAATGATAAGAGGTTCAAAGTCTGAACATGATAAAATAATAAAATTTAAATAATTAATGGAAAACACTCCTATTTATAACAAAATATTGAGTTATCATTGATAATGGTGCATGATAAAATATTATTAACCAAGATATAGATCTAACTGCTTGGAATATTTTATTATATTTTGTTGGAGGGAAAAGGAGTTTAACATGGTAAAATCCTTTTATTTAGAAAAAATAAAAAAATAAATGATTTATTTACTATTTAAATGATGGGGTAAATGAATAATTTAATAAATAATGATTTCTTTTACTATTCCTAAATTATTTAGTCAAATTTAATAAGGAATATTAATTAAATAATGATTTAATTAATTATTCCTAGAGAATAGTAAGATAACTAATGATTTATCTAGTTATTTCTCATTAACTGGGTTAAATATGACAAGGAATATTATTTAAACAATGACTTAATTATTTATTCCTAGAAGAAAATCAAATAAATAAGGATTTACTCATTTATTCCTCATAGGGTTTCCTATTTGGATCAGAAATCAATTAATAAACTATCATTTATTAAACTATTCCTTATAATGAAAGAAAATTTACTATGGTAAAATTTGTCTTACATAGATTATTTCGGTTCATCTAATTGTAAATGGTTAGATGACCAAAAATTGGTGTAACAGGAGGAGAGGGAGTGTGAGAGTGTGAGAGAGAGGGTGGGAGTATCAAGGAAATAACGGTATGGGAAAATAGTGAGAGAGTGAAGAAATGTAAGATGAATAGAATTGTGGAAGGTAGAGGAGTGTGTGTGTGTGTGAGAGAGAGAGAGAGAGGGAAAGAGAGAGAGAGAGATGGGTTGAGAGGTACTAAGGGAGAGAGAGATAGGGAAGGGGGTGACAGACAAAGGTTCTGATATGGAAAGGGAGATATAGATATATATAGGGGCGAAGATTGAGGTTTAGATATTGTGAGAGTGAGAGGGGGTGTATAGAAAGAGTATGGAAAGGGAGATATAGATATATATAGGGGAAACGTTTAAGGTTTAGATAGTGAGAGAGAGAGGGGGGGTGTATAGAAAGAGTGTTAGGATGGGGGCAATAGCTGAGAAGGAAATACATTTGAAGAGGGTGAGGAATTGGAGAAAAATAGAAGGGATTAAAAGGATACAAGGGGAGATAGCCTTAATGTGGGACAAAGAGGCGGTGAGGGAAGATTAAGGGTTAGAAGCATGAGAGAGAGAGAGAGAGATAAAGGGAGAGGTGGATAGTGAGGATGAAAGAAGATAAAGGGACATGGTGATAGTGAGGTTGAAACATCCCACTTGGGTACCAAAAAATACCAAATATGCATTACATGTCTCCACCTCTTATTAGATGGTTATATTTCATCCTTTATTGTCTATCGAGCCAATCATGAGCTGCCACAAGTAGTCCTTGAGGAGAGAGAAAATATTCTCTGGGATATTTTTTTGCGATCATTTCCTAGGTTATTTGATTTTTTTAAAAACTACTGGGTTCAAACCCTTCTCTCCTCGACAACACTCCTAAGTGGTTTGTAGTTTTGGGATGGGTGCCCTCAAGGTAGATCTATGCCATTGATCTATGTGATCAACTGTGTAGGAAACCACCTCCCATGATCACTACTTCTCTCTAAAGGGCCATAATCAAGTGTCGTTATAATCACACCACATGGCCCATATCCAATTTCTCTATTAAATCTGAGGTTCTAGGGTTTCAAATTTCTGGGCTTTGAATTTATTTCTGCCATCTTCTAGGATTCTAAGATTTCTGTGGTTCCAGGATTTTGACGTTTGTAGGCCCAAATTTTGTTTCCTCTAGGTTTTGGTCCATTAGTCCATTTTCATATTTATACTATTGGAAATCTCTTTCAAATTATTTTCTAGTTGAGTGGATCCGATGTGGCATTTGAGATCATATACTGCATAAAATATGGCTTCAAACTCTATGTAATTCTTTACACGTGAATATTTCTTCTTTTTCTTCCAACCTACTCCTTTGAGACACCTAAGCTACATACTGAAATCATTTTCATCCATTTTCTTAATGGTCACCCAATTGACATTAGGGAATATTATGTTCACATTGATGATAACATATTTCCAACAAATTGTCCTCACTGTATAATATATGTATATAACACATGAGTAAACGAGATGAGGGTAATCCCTCATTATATCTTCTTGATCCCATGTATCATCATTAGGACTGAATAAGGTCCATTTCCACTTTATCAGGATGATGACTTGATTCTTGATAACTTTGACCATCCTATCCAAAATCCTTATCAGTTGGACCTAGAAATATACTTATGTTTCCACCTAGATGATATGCCTATCAGTCACGTGATTAGTACCAGGAATATAATTTTTAAAGCTAATACACATGAAATACATTATGAATTTGTACATATGTAGGAAATTAAGTAATATATTCAACAACATTTATTCGCTTGAGGACATCAAATGGTTCACAATAATGTGCTGGTAATTTTGCACAACTTCCTAGTTTCAACAAGATCTTCTGTTATTTTTCTTTTAAGAATACATGATCTCTGAATTCATATTCTTATCCACATAATTTATATGCCTATATTGAGCATTTTTCATATTCTTTCTAATGTTCACAACCTTCTATTTTGTAACTTCAAGAAATTCTAGACCAACCATGACTATGTCTACCATATTGATCCAACTCATAGGTGTGTGATACTTCCTCTTGTATAATGCTTCAATCATAAACATATTTAACGAAACTTGATTTTTGGGAAAAATATGGAGAGGGAGGTGAATCAATATTTATAACTCACTAACATATACACGTGGCTAACTTTAAATAAACTTGTGTATGTCCAGACATATTGTTAAGCAGATAATTATTTACTTAGATCAATGCATCATTCACTCATCATATATTTAGTAAGGATTAAGAATGTGTAGTAAGAATAGAATAAATCATCACACATACACATGAACACAAATATTTAAGGTGGAAACCCAATTTGGGAGAAAAACATTATTGTTGTCGTCTTTTTCATCAATATTTATTATATGGAAAACGTGTTACAATATTGTATTGATAGGGACTCATATCAGTATGCAGGAATCTACCAACAGAAGGCTGCAACCTTCTCTCGTTTTCTAGCTACTAATGCAGAGTAGCTCCAACCCCTTGATCTTGTTTACCAACCTCTACTGGAAGGGAGATTCAACCCCTTGATCAGAACACCAATTTCTACTGGCAAGAATATTCTACTTCGATACTAAAGGCTTCAAGTCGCAGACCCACTCCAGACCACATTTCATATATTTTCACACTGGATCCAACAACTTCAAAACAACTCAACATAAATATCAACACCATTAAACTTAGTCCAAACCTCAACTAGAACAGTGAGACCACTGTAACCAGAACATAGTAATAAGCCAAGATTTCATAATCAATATGCAGAAACAATCCCAACCCTGATCATTCATTATATTTAAATGCATACACTACTTCACTTTACTGAACCCACGTGTATACATGCTTTCCTCCACACCAACTTGCGTATAGATCTAAGAATACTGAATCTCCAAAATATGATCAATCTCAGAATGAGATCTGAGGCTTTCAATCAAATATCTTTTCATATTTGCAGAACCCCTATTCATTCAAAATCAATAATCATATTTAATCACTCATTGATCAGATTTGTCCACATTCAACTTAGCAGCATATACAATATTCAAAAAATCCAAATCTACATGAACACTTCATTGACAGACAACAGAAATATAGAAGTAATAAATAGATAACCTTTCCATCAAGCTTTAGAAAATCCTAACTTCCATACGTGCATTATCTAAGACAGAGCCACGTATATACATGCTTTCACCAAGACAAAATTGTGTATAGATCTGTAAATATTAATTTTGCAGAATGTTTCATATCTATAGACTTACCCAGATTTCTTCACTTCAATTTAGCAGTCATGCGCGAGGTCGCAGATCCAATCATCTCATCAATAGATCAAATACACAGTCTTCTTAGGTCTAGAGACCCTGATCCATCATTGTATCAAAGGGTGCATTATATTTCCAGAAATACCAATAAACAGAGTCCATCCCATGCATATATAATTCAAAGAGAAGTATTCATTAAAACCCCTTCCACTTGCACCCCCTTTGCACTATGAGCTTCTTCTCCTTATATAGATTTATCTTTTCTTAATACCATGAACCAAAACCACACAAGTTCCGATGGTATTCTTGGACTGGATCAAATAGGAGGCACAATGCTCAATATTGTGGGCTAAAACCATGGTAATGCCCCCTGGTATTATAATTTTAGAGTGCAAAAGGGATACGTGACTTGGATTGTTTTTGTCGACGTGTATAAGAGACTTGGCATGTACTAAACCGCGTATCAAACCTTCAATTATGAATATTAACCAAATTCTGCTGGAATTTACACTTTTCTCCTATTAGACCTTCTGCAAACTACTGTGCTTCTATAGAAGAAATATACTTCAGTATTTTCCAGAGATTTACCATCAAGGACAACATATTAAGACATAAGAATCATATTGCCAAAAATATCCCCCTTTGGACTTGGTGACAACCATGATGGAGATTGATGACCAAATCCTGTAGATACATAAACATTATTCAAAACCCAAACATTCTCCCCCTTTGACATCAAGAGAAAAGGGCAGACGATTGCTCCCACTGAGCACATGCGGACAAAATTTCAATGAAATGCATGCCTCTTTAACTCAACAGAGGATGAAATTTCCTATCACTAAGGACATCAAAATTACATCAAGGATCCAATGAAGAGGATTTACAGAGTGACTCAATTACCCAGCCAAGTGGGTTTACAGGTTTGAAAAAGTCCTTACACATGACTGAATATGACAAATTTACATCATAGGTCTCAGCATGACCTTTTCAACAGATAACACATATGAATCTGAATAACAAAAGAATCTGAAACAGGAGATCATGACATAACAACCAGTTATAATGTCAACAATTCATCCTCTTCAGTAAGACAAATGCTCCTTGTAAACTTGTGCATCTTGAACACTTTCAACAACCAATTCATCAAAGAATATTCATCAAGGAGATAAATGTCAGAGAAAGGTATTGTAAGAAGAATATAAGAACAACAGAGTTTACCCAACAACACCATAGACTATTCTAAAAGTTTATCCATAGGAATCCTATCATAAAAAACCATACATAGTTTTATGCATAAAAACTCGCGTATATGCGCGATTTTCCTTTATGCAGCTAGCATACCGAATTTAATATTCTGGTATTAAGCAGAATTTTGGAAAACCTAATCTAAGTATTCATACCAAACCAAATATATCATTGAAATTAAACACAACATGAAGGAGACTAAAATATTTCTATCTCAACATCCATTTGATGATAATATAAAATTAAAATTTATTTACAACATATTAAACAAATTTATTTCTTTTATTTTTTCCAGCAATTTATATAAGTAATTAGCAATCGAAGAGTACCTATATCACTCACTTGGTTGAGATGCACTTGACTTTTGTTGAGACACTACTGCTCGGCTACTTGATTAAATTTACCTCCTAGCCAAATAGGAATGAATTCCTATCCTAGGGAACCTCCACAGGCTCCCTAGCCCTCTTAGCCCAATTCCAACTAGCTCTAGTGTGTTTGAGTGAGAATCAACACCCTGCAACTCCAAACAAGACCAAGAATCCTCCTCAATGCAAAAACAAGATCAAGAATCCTCTCAATGCCACAACAAGACCAAAGCCTCCACAATGCCACAACAAGACCAAAATCCTCCTCAATGCCGAAACAAGACCCAAAATCCTCCATAAGGCCAAACAAGACCGAAAATCTTCCCCTTTCCTCTCATCCTCCTTCCATTTGATATCTTTTTCCTCTCATCCACTTCAACTACTCGCCATTAATTTCATGAATACCCCCCCCCCCCATCCTTCTCATTTATTAACATTGAATTTCCTACCATATATAGATATTTTATTCAAAAATAAATGGGAGAAGACCAAAATTTAAATTGAGATGACATTTTAGATGTACAAAATCTAGATATTTGATTTTAGAATTAAATGAGGAAAGACCATACCTTATCTACAAGTTAAATTGAGATGACATTTTGGATGTACAAAATCTAGATATTTGATTTTACAATTAAATGAGAGAAGACCATACCTCATCTAAGATTTGATTTAAGAAGACATATTAGAAATGAAATAAATAATATAGGTCATGCCAGTAAAAATAAAATAAAATTTCATTTTCACAAGTGTAGATATTAATCAAAGATTATAAGTCATTACTTACAGATTAATTAAAATCTAATAAAAATTTTCCTGATGGGATCAAGTGGGGCATTACATACACCCCTCCTTCAGAAAGATTTTTCCTGAAGTTAGAGTGAAAATGAAACAAGAAATTTGAATACTAGGCATAAAAAAATAAAGATAGATATAGTAGTTGAATTAATTCAACCAATGATAACACCTCCCATAAAGAGTCTCCAATCTAACTTATAACTTCCTATCCTTCCTAACCTACTTCCGCTCCCATCCTATCCATCCTCTGCTGCAATATACTATGGCATCGACTATACCAATCTAACCACTGATAGAACCGATATGGCTGAAGCGTCGTCTATATCGACCTAACTTCCCCAGCAGACAACTGGAAATCGTCATCACACATTAAGGGGAATGTTTCCATCACTGCCCTCCCACGATTCTAGGCTTGGAGGTTACACAGTGGGAAATGCCTCCACCCCTCCTCAAAACAAGGGTCAAAACCCTAATATGGACCACACTACAATGTTGGTTGGATACTTGTCATCAAATAATCCAGTCAGGTTGTCTTCTCACATGTATCATTTACACTTTACCCATGTCGTAATAGTGCATATCAAGTAGATACAAAATGTAATAAAACAATGCACATCATACCATTCTCCTTCGGATATGTCAACGTTTCCCATTGGGACCGTAGATCTTGGTTATCATATAGTTCTTTCCAATCTGCAAGTTAGTTGTCATTCATGCATACACATAACAACCAAAAACATATATAGATAAGTGATCTTAATCCTCAAGTTTTGAATTCCAACATCCATGTCCTAAATTTGTACTTCATAAGACATACTAGAAATAACTCTTTAGATAAATACAAATTTTGATAAGTCATTCATTAGATAAATCATATATCCTTAATTCACACATCAAACAACAATAACTCTAAGAATTCATACACTAGATAAATCGTAACCCAACAAGTCATACATCAGGTAAATCATACATCAAATAAGCTATACATCAAATATTTTAATCAACCATACCTAATACATCTAATGATTTGTATAGGTAGTTTCGTTTGCCCAACGAAAATGAAATAATATTACATAGCGTTCATAAAATAACATGGAAATGCCAATAGAGTCTTAGCATATGTAGTTATATAAGTCAAAACGGTCATCACAGATGCTTGAAAAGTGAGGGGTAGTCACGACGTATAGTCTCCGCATCCTCCCAGGTAGCAAATCCTCGGCTATACTTGTCCCACTAGACCTTCACCTGGTCCACCATGCAATGTCTGAGATGTCGAACCCTATGGTCCAATATGCATAATGGTTCAACCATTACGGTTCTCACGTCTGAGACCTACAATTCCCTCCAATATAGTTTGTGAGATTCATCAGAAACATAATGTCGTAAAATAGATACATGATAAATAGCATGATTTTTATGCAAATGGGGTGGCAATACAAGATGATAGGCAGCTGGTCCAATATTTTCCTTTATTCTAAAAGGTCCTATAAACTAGGGCGACAACTTTTTCCCTTTCTCAAATCGTATGGTGCTTTTGTTGGGTCGAATACGAATAAAAACTTGGTCCCCTACCTCATAACTATGATTAGTCCTATGTGCATCGGCATAACTCTTCTGTCTATCTTGAGATTCCTTTAACCTTTCTCGAATCTTTCTTACTTGTTCCTCCATTTATTGTACCAACTCTGGCCCAACTATTACTCGGTCCTCTAACTTCTCCCAACTGAATGGCATCCTACATGGCCTCCCATACAGAGCTTAATAAGGAGGCATCCCAATGGAACTATGGTAAATATTATTATAGGAAAACTCTACCAATGGTAAGTACCTTTCCCACTGAGTCTGATTATCCATGACGTACATTCTGAGCATGTCTTCCATAACCTTATTTACTCTTTCAGTCTATCCATCTGTTTCAGGACGATATGCAGTGCTCAGGTTCAACTGAGTCCTCAATGTTGACTGCAAACTTGTCCAAAACCTAGATGTAAAGTGAGAGTCTCTATCAGAAATGATCTTTGTGGGTAACCCGTGTAGTCGAATAATTTCACTTATAAAAACTCATGCCACATCAGTAACATCATAATTGTCTCTCATCAGGATGAAATGGACAATTTTGGTTAATTTATCAACTACAACCAATATAGCATTTTGCCTCTATGAAGTGACTGGAAAGCCTACAACGAAATCCATAGAATGGACCTCCGATTTAGACATAGGGATGTCATGCGGTTGTAGGAGTCCTGCTGGATGGCGATGATCAGCCTTCACTCGTTGACATTCAAGAAATTTGGCGACAAACTAGACTATGTCGTGCTTCATACTTGCCCAAAATAAAAGTTTCTTCATGTCAACATACATTTTCTTCACTCGAGGATGTGCACAATAGAGTGCTCTATGTGACTCTTCAAGGATGGTTCTTCTTATACTCCCTTCCTTAGGGATCTACATTCTTCTTTGAAATCTCAATTGTCCATCTGGTTCAAGGACATAACCCTCAAACTTTGGTTCTATATGGTTCCCACTCTAGAGTGCTGATATAACTTTCAGATACCAACTATCTTCAAAGAGTTTTTCCAACATGGCTTCCTTTAGATTAACCCTCAAGGGTACTAAAGAGAAGGTTCGTGGCCTCCTGATTAGTGCATCTCCTACCCCATTCTCCTTTCCCTTAATATATGAGATCCCTAAATCATACTCACTCATGAATTCACTCCACCACCTTTGTCTAGCATTCGAATCTCGCTGAGTGAAGAGGTACTTCAAGTTTTGATGATCAGTTCTTAACTCAAATATTATCCCAATGAGGTAGTGTCTCCAGAGTTTTAAAGCTAACATCACTACTGCTAATTCTAGATCATGGGTAGCATACAATTATTCATGTTTTTTCAACTTTCTAGATGCGTAAGCTACTACTCCTCCTTCTTGCATTAACATTGCTCTGAATCCTTGCTTTGAAGCTTATATGCAAATAATGAAGTCCTTTTCCATGTCAGGCACTCGAAGGATTGGTGCACTAGTTAGTAACCTCCGGTTTGCAGGGCATCACATGGGATGAGTTCATTTCTCGTGACTTCTTTGCAGCCCCCCAGCCTCCTCCCGAGATTGTTCATGATGAGGCAGAGCCTTCACATCAGTTTGAGGTTCCTGAGACTGAGCCTATCAGTGCTCCAGTGTGTGTGACATATCAGAGAGGTCACAGAGCCTTATTTGCAGCAGCACGACGAGTACTATCTCCGCCCAGGGTGGAAGGGGTCTCGTTACCTTCATCAGCAGCGCGAGTACTATCTCCACATGGCATGGAAGGGGTCTCGCCTTCTACATCAGCATAGGTACAGGACAGAGGCAAGAAGCCTATGCATGATGAGGGCCCCTCGGGAGGCCAAGATACTGATTTTATATTGATCGATGTTGATTCGAGCTCTCCTAGCTCAACGCTTAAAGAAATCATCCAAGAACAAAAAGCTGAGATTGACACTTTGACTGTGAAGTTGCAGAGAGCTCAGTGGGTTATAAATTACTTGGAGCAGCGGAATAAACAACTGGAGGATCAGCAGACACTCATAGAGTTGCGGCAAATCCGTGAAGACCGTGAATTGGCCCGAAAGAGACCAGGTGACATGACACCATTTGAGCGAGAGACTTGCCTTACGAGCGTCAAAATTCATCTGGAGAAACTCTTGGCAAAGGCCAATAGGGACAAATACATGCTCAGACATATGAAAAACCACTATTGGGCCCGCACACACGTTTGCAGAGCGAAAATGAAGATCCTGAAGGCGAGGCTGAGAAAAGCACTGAAACGTCGGAAAAGGCCTGATCCACTCCGAATCTTGGCCGAAGCTTCCTTGGCTGAGCATGAGACATGATGGGAGACCTTCACTCCAAATTTCAGCAAATTTGGAGAAGATTTTGTCATTTTTGAAAATTTTGGTTGCAAAACAGGTTTTTCCGCCCGACGTGTCGCGCCACCCGACGCTCGCCTACGTTTGGGACATCTTCTGGAGGAAAAATTTGCATTTTTGGGTTTGTCATGATATATTATGTATGTTCAGGAATGGCAGAAGCATTTCATCAAATTCTGGGCTGCCTAAAGGGCCAAAAACACCTTGAAAATGGCCTTTCTGCCACTTTTTGCACCAGCAGGAACCGATCTTGGGAGATTGCAGTTTTGGAGGGGCAAATGACATTCAAATTGAAAAATTCCACTTGGGTTGGATAGAAGACATCCAGGGATTTCCAACGAGCTATCATGAGCTCAATTGGACTTCGGGAAGTGCCTCAAAATCACCTCCAAAGTGGCGCGACACATTGAGTTTTTGAGCGCGGCGCATAGAGAAATTTTGCCTCATTTTCACTCTTCAGCTCAGAAATTCGCCCAGTTTTGACTAGTTTTACTTTTTCATGTGATGATTGACCTACCATGATGTAATTTGATAACTATGATGTAAATTTGGCATGTTTTTACTTTTTCTAGAGGATTCATTCACTAAAAAGTGAAAATTAAGTGAATGGATCAGTTTCCTAGCATATAGAGGCAAGTTGTTTGGCTGCCTAGATTTTAGTTCCATGTTTAGAATTGGTTGAAACAGCTCCTAGAAGGATGAGCTTGACCCCTAGAGGCATGGGAAGGGGTTAGGATGGTCTATATATTTTATTTTCTGAGACATTTTCAGGGTTGGATACTTGGGAAAAGTTTGGCACCTCATTGTATATCCATTTTCAGTTTTTGGCAAAGGAAAGACCAGAGTTTTGTAGCACTTGTTGGGATCCTTGTGGCTTCTGAGTTTTGATGATGTTATTCTCATGTTATTTTAAGTTTCATTAATTTTATATGTATTCCATTTCCCTTCTCTATGCTTCTGAATTAAACAAATGAGTAATTGAGGTAGAATTCATTGATTTGTTGGTGCTCTGCCTTAAACTTTTGTTTAGTTTTACGTGTTTTTCGTCAGTTTGAAGAGGATCCTTGCACTCTCTTGCCCTATTCAGCTCCTCAGCACTTTTTTCTATCCATCCATTGAATCTAAAACATCAAATTCATTGCCTACCCTACCCCAACTTGAACTCTACAAGAATTTGGCCTCATCCCCAAGCCCAAAATTGTTTTTCCCTTTTTTCCAACAAAAACCTCTAAAAAATCAAATCAAACCCTCCTATTTGTTTATCTAGCCTAAGATCAATTGTTGTTTTATTCATCTCAAGCCCCTTTGAATATTTTAATTGAGATCGACCCAGAGAGAGCCCTCTCCTGTCCTCGTAGGGCTAGCTACAAGGCTGAGCGTGGTTTGGTGTTGTCCTTTTTCTGCCTTATTTCAGCCTGAGGTGGATTAGGGAACTAACGAGAGCAAGGGTCATTACCATGGTCTTAACCCACAGTATTGAGCACTGTATTGATTCCATCCAAGAATACCATCCGCAGTTGTGTGGTTTTGACTCATGGCATTGGTAAAGGCTAAATCTATATAAGGAGAAGAATATCATAGTGCAAAGGTGTGCATGGGTAAGATATATCACTAATATTTCTCTCTGAAGTATATCTATATAGGATGAACTCTATTTTTTTGATAAATATGAAGTTATGATGCACCCTTGGATAGATTGGTGGATCAATATCTCTATATCTGAAATGAATATATTATTGCATGATCCATTGAAGAGAAAATTAGAACTGAGACCTAGTGCATGTTTGCTGAAGTGGGGTGAAGAAATATGGGTAAGTGCTATAGATCTGAAAACATTCTGTTGAATTAATATTTGCATATCTATACACTAGTTCATCTCAGTAAAAGCGCATATATACGCGGGTTTTGTTCAGAAAAGGTGTGTATGGAAGTTAGGGTTTTTTGAAGCTTATTGCAGAGGTTTTTTTTTTATTGCTACTATTATTTATGTTGTCTTTCAATGAAGTCTTCATGTATATCTAGGTTGCTTGAATATTGTACATGCTGCTAAGGTTTATATATCCAAATTTGATCAATAAGTGAGTAAACATGGTTAATGATGACTGACTGTTTAACGGTTATGTATTTCTGGAAATATTTCTGACTGAAAGCCTCATATATATATCTGAGATAGATCATATTCTGAAAAATAGTGTTCACAGATATATACGTAGGTTGGTGTGAAGGAAAGAGCGTATACACGCGGGTTCAGTGAAGTGAAGTAGCATATGCATTTTAATATGATGAATGTTCAGGGTTGAGTTTGATTCTCCGTACTTATTCTGAAGTCTAAGTTATTTCTGTGTTCTGGTTACAGTGTTCTCACTGTACTGACTGAAGTATGGGTTAAGTTTATTATTGATGATATTTATGATGAGTTGAGTTAAAGTTGTGGGATCCAGTATGAAAATTGATGAAACGTGGTTTGCAGTGATTCTGAGGGAAGTAGAAGCTGGTGTTATGATCAGGGGGTTGAAGGTCCCTTCTAGTAGTGGCTGGAAAACGAGTTCAGGGGGTTGTAACTCCCTTCCAGTATTAGTTGTAAAAGGAGAGAATGATGCATCCTTTTGTAGGTAGATGCATGCATACTAATATGAGTCTGCATCAATAAAAATTTGTATTCATTTTTCATATAATAAATATTGAAGACAAAGATGACAACAACGGTGGTTTTCTCTCGAATTCGGTTTCCACCTTAAATCTTGGTGTTCATGTGTGTTGCTATTATGTGATATTTTATTCTGCTATTACTGTACATATTTTTTTATTATCTAAGAGATGCATGACTGATAAACTGAGTTAAATATTTTTCCAGAATAGTGTTTCTAAAACAATAAAATTATATCAGTATATGCTAGTTTCTTTTGGTATATGCACATGTATACGTGAGTTGGGTTCATAAAATCCATGTGTGGAATTCAGCAAAGAAAAATTAAAAAATTTCAGTAAGCTCTAAATACTGATTCACCCCCCCTCTCAATATTTTTCCCAACACAAAGACATAGTCATATTAGGTCTAGGGACCCTGATCCATCATTGTATCCAAGGGTGCATCATAGCTTCAAATCTACCAATAAACAGAGTCCATACCATGCAGACATACTTCAAAGAGAAGCATTTAGTAACAACCCTTCCACTTGCACCCCCTTTGCATTATGATCCTCTTCTCCTTATATATATTTAGCCTTTCCTAACACCATGAGCCAAAACCACACCAGTATTGATGGTATTCTTGGACGGAATCAAATAGGTGTCACATTGCTCAATATTGTGGGCTAGAAGCATGGTAATGCCCCCTGGTATTATTTAAAACACAAAAGGCATACACTGCTTCGATCATTCTTGTCTGCGTGTATACATGACTTGGCCTGTATTAACCAATGTATAGAACCTTCAATTATGAATATTAACCAACTTTTGTTGGACTTTACAAATTTCTTCTATTAAGCTTTTTGAAAACTACTGTGTTTCTCCAGAAGACATATACTTCATTATTTTCCATAGATTTTCCATCAAGGACAACATATTAAGACATAAGAACCATATTTCCAACATTGTTATCCATTATTGTCTACAAAATCTACCATATGTAGGTATACCTCCCATCTATATGGTTTATTCATCACATGAAATCACAACATATCTTCAATCACTTAATTGACCCAAAGAGGTTTCCCATGAATATTAGGGTGATTCGCAGTTCTAAATTTCAAATTAGTAACTAACCTTTTAAATAATCCCATCGAAAACTTGGATGTGAACTACAAATATTTGTCTGAAAACATCTCCCTAGGAATACCATGTAGCCTAGAAGCTTCTCTAAAATAAGTATCCTTTATGTTTCTAATTTATGCATTAATTTCACTAGAATGAAATGAGAAACTTTTGTGAGTTTACTAATCACCACCATCATGGAGTCATGCCCATTCCCTTTCATAGGTAAATTGGAAATAAAATCAATCAACACCACATCCCACTTCCACTAAGGAATGGGTATGGGCTACAAAATTTTTGATGGGTGATTGTTCCCAACCTTAAACCTCTAACACTCTAAGCATTGTGCTAGGTAATTTTCCACATCTTTCTTTAATCCATGCCAAAAATGGTTTTTTCAACTGTTGTAATGGTTTCCTAATAAATTGGGTGTCCTTCATAAGTCACTTTGTACATCTCCTTCAAAACCAACTCTTTCACCTCCTACACATATGGAACAAAAACACAACCTCTGTAATTAATATATCCATATTCTCAAAACTCATAATCCAAATACTTTGTATTCTTTACTTCCTGTTGAAAATTATTCTTCGTGGAAAAATACTCCTCATCCAAATTCATAACTTATTAAACTTTGTAGCACGCCCATCCACACATTTACCCGCTTTTGCAAGCCCTCCATGTAAATGTGAAGTGAATTGATACTATGACATAAACAGACCTCCTAGTTCTAGTTAAGGAAGTGGGGTCAACAACTGAGACTTAATTACCTTACTTAGGAACCACATATCACTAAGAGGTTGAACAACCACGACATGTGACCAGTCCTTAAGCTAGAACCATTTTTCTCTTACCTAGATCTATAACTGAACCCTTTACATTTCTTTCATGCAGTTTTGGTTCGATAACTGCACTCACAAGCCTTGCTCCACTTGGTTATAACCTTATATATATAGTTTTGTTCCTATATTATCGAGATCTAAACCACTTTTCTAGGCTAGTATTTAGACCACATCCCAAAACTTCCTGTAACTTTCCATAATCATATTTCTCATAACGAAAATGATAATAATTAAAACTTGAAGCCAGAACTTTACCTATATAGCCTAGAACACACTAGAAATTTTGTCAAACATATGTTAAACATGTGATTTTTAGGTCATGAATGGATATTTGACTATAAATATCTAAAATTCATCTAAAAATAACTGAGAAGGTATAAATCCCTCTTATTTAGATGCAACAACACTTTTTATCCCATGAATTCATCAATCATTCAAATAGTTATCAAATCATGAACAAGGGCCATAACTAGAACACATCATAAAGCCATGCATATAACTAGCATAAAACCAAAAGATTAACCATGATCGAACAACCATCAAAGAAACATAATAAAAAGTACAACTCCCCATAAATAACTATAGGAAAATAGATCTTATTAACATTTTCAAAAACAAATTCAATTTAGGGAATTCCATGTACCACCCGAACATAGATTGAGTTGAACCAAATATTTATTTCAACCAATCAACCTTGTGCTATATTCTAAGAATGAATTTAGGATCTCATGGGATAAGCCAAGATGGAAAAAACCAAAGGAATCAAGAAGTTAAACTACCTCCACCCACAAACTACCATGATCTCACCTAAATGGGTCTCGAGATCAAAAAACCAAACCTAGCTTGGATGCATTTGAATTCCTTCACCATACCTTGATGAATTTTTTAGCCTTCAACCACTCATTGAGGGATTTGTAGAAAAAATCCATCTATATAACAATGCTTGGGAAGTTTCCTGAGACAACCCCACCCGATTCCAAAACCTTCCAAAAATTCAGAGATAAACCAAGAAGTGAATCCCACCAAACCATTGTTATACAAGAAAATAAAATGCAAGGCAAAAACCATTGCAAACCCTGACAAAACCCATTGTAATGAAAAAAAAAAGAACCAAATAAGTACATGTATTTACCATGCATTCATACATGAGTTAGGAAATCGCACATGCAACCTATTTACCTAAAAACATTTCCTACTGAATTTGTTCATCCAACCTTCCCCTCGATTTCCTTGGCGCTCCTTTGTTTTCATTTTGCTTCATTTATGTGTTTTCTTTCTTCATCCTCTTGGAGAAATCTATATCTTTCCCACTTTACCCAAGCTGAAAATTTGAGAAAAGCTTAACCAAGTTGTCACAATATGTGAAGTGGTTATCTAATTCCTTTTTATTATACATGTCTCATTTTTCTTCATTTTCCTTAATTTTTCTCCTAATTTCCTTATCATGAAAATATGTGTCCCTTTGTCTTCCTTTTCTCATATTTTCCTTTATTTTTATAATTAAATTCCAATAATTCCCTCTTTTCCTTTCCTAATTCCTTTTCTAAATTCCGTAGCCATAAATAAACAAAAATTAATGCCTAGTATAGTTTCTGTCGAACATTTAGCTTGCAATAAGTGTCCAATGACCTTTATCTTATTTTGAATTTATTATCATTTATTAGATGAACTTTAACATGAGGTTGTTACAAACTATGGTTACTATATCAATTTCAAACACACTTATTGCTAAATCATGCATTAGATGCACTTGTCGGCTAAGAGAATATAACACATTATTCTCCTTTCCCTTAATATACTTAATCTAAAAGTCATACTTTAATAAATTATCCACCTAATTTGACAAGAATTTAGATTTTACTATTCAAAGAAACCCCACAAACCATTTATGTTAGTCTATAATTAAAATCTCTTTCGCTTGAAATATTTTCTCCACATCTTAGGAGCATGAATTATAGATACCAATTCTGAATCATATATAGCATTATTCCTTTCATATTCCTTCAAATTCCTAGACTCATAGCACAAAAGGTGCCCATTATGCATAAGTTCTCCTCCTGGAACTTCTCTACCTGCACCAATCCATAAAATAAAATCGTCATTTTGCGAGCTATCTTAGGATCTATAACCTACTTTCATTCTAATCCAATTGTATAGATATGTGAGCTCTTGAGGCATGTAGGTAGGTCGAAGATTGTGGGTGAGTGTGAGGAGAGGCCAAGCATGAGGCAAAGTTATTTATAAATAATGTATTTTATTGATTAACCATCTCATAGATTCGGTGTGCATTTTTTTTCAGAATTATGTGTTTGTTTATTTGTTAAGTTCCATATGGAGCTATCATTTGGTATTAGAACTTCAGCGTTGACCACTTCTATGGTATTGTTTCTACATTTAATCCATATACAACCAAATAATTTTGGATTGTGGATTTCTTCCATTCCAATAATTACGTCATAAAACGTTCTTATTTGAAAACAACTTTCCTAGCTGCCAGATGTACCTTTTCTGCACCCTTAGATTACATGTTAGATAGAAAATTGTCTACCATAATATTGATAAACTATTTTTTAAATAAAACATTTGATAAAAATTGTGTATGGTACAGTTGACAGTTGTTCACCATCAATTGTACAATAATAATCAACGATCATCATTCCTAAATGAGGTGGGGATGATTGCCTTTACGGTTCATGTAACCAACCTAACCTGTTAGGTTTCTCCATTTAAAATAACCACCTATGTTGTTAGCATATACCAAGGTCGAAAAATTCATCAACAAGTTCAAGCAGCAGTAGCTGAAGTGGTAAGGTTGAGGAGGTAGTCGAATTTGAAAACAGGGCAGAGGAAGAAAGAGGGAAAATGCCAGATAATGTTGTATCAGAAGAAGAGAAAATGTCAAATAAATTTTTTTTAGAGGAAGTGAAAATGCCAACTAATGTTATGGTTGACGAAGAAAAAACAATGGTGAAAACGACAGAGGAAAGGAAACCCAAAGTGGAGGCTAAGAGCGGTGGGGCTTCTCAGAAAACCCAAAAGAAAAAAAATAGCTAATGGGTTGGGCAGAAGAAAATCGGACACACCCCATACTGAAGATCTCTGAGATCCTCCTCTATTATAGCAGCTCAAGAAATCTAGGACTTTTGACTCCCCTTTCAGTCATTTTGACAGCCAAGCCCTTACAGTCTTGGAAGCTACCTCTGAAATTGTGCACATTGTGGATTCAGATGAAAATGGCCCTGAAGATATCGAAGAAGTGAATTCCAAGGCCGATGACGTCATCAACAAGTTCAAGCAGCAGCTCAAGTTGCAGTGGCTCGAGTCTATTATGCGCTACAAGGAGGTGATCAACTGGGGAAAATAGTACGCCCAAATGCATTGCATTGCACTGCATTTGCATTTGCCTTGCAGGTTTTTTAATTCTCTTTTTAATGTTTTGGGCATATTTTGTTTCCTGGAAAAAAACTAGAACGTGTATACTGTCTCTGAAATTTCAGATTTACAGGAGCTTTCAATTCAAGTCCCTTATATTCCAGTTGGCATGCTCCTATGAATCCTCGCTTTATTTTTCTCTTTTTATGTAAAAAAATCATCAGATATTTCATGGCTTAGATCTCTCTACTGGGATATTCAAGCCTATATGAGAAAGATATCTTGATATCTTGAGGTTTGTATATTGCAGGAGAGTCATGGAAGCTATGTCTCAAATGTGGGTTGTCATGGCAAGCTGGTTCAGTCTCATAATGTTGTTTTTGTTTTTTAATGCTTTGATTGGAACCATTGTTATTACTTCTGGAATGAGTCAGAGTAATAACACCAACATCAGCAACAAGGACTTGAGAAGAAACCCATCTCTATTATCCATACTGAACAGCTATAGTTTTTCTAGAGGTAGGGTTGAGGAGGTAGCTGAATTTGAAAACAAGGCAGAAGAATAAAGAGGGAAAATCCCAGATAATGTTTTATCAAAAGAAGATAAAATGCCAGATAATGTTGTATCAAAGGAAGATATAATTCCAGCTAATGTTATGGTTGAAGTAGAAAAAAAAATGGTGAAAATGGTAGAGGAAAGGAAACCCAAAGTGGAGGCTAAGAGCAGTGGGTCTTCTCAGAAAACCAAAAAGAAAAAAATAGCTAATGGGTTGGGCAGAAGAAAATTGGACACACCCCCTACCGGATATCTCTGACTTCCTCCTCTGCCACGGCAGCTCAAGAAATCTGGGACTTTTGACTCCCCTTTCAGTCATTTTGACAACTAGGTCCTTATAGTCTTGGAAGCCACCTCTGAAATTGTGCACACTGTGGATTCAGATGATAATGGCCCTGAAGATATCAAAGAAGTGAATGCCAAGGCTGATGACTTCATCAACAAGTTCAAGTAGCAGCTCAAGTTGCAGTTGCTCGAGTCTATCATGTGCTACAAGGAGGTGATTAACTGGGGAAAATAGTATGCCTAGATGCATTGAATTGCACCACATTTGAATTTTAGTTACAGGTTTTTTAATTCTCTTTTTAATGTTTTGGGAATATTTTGTTTCTTGGAAAAAAACTAGAACATGTATACTGTCTCTGAAATTTCATATTTACAGGAGCTTTTGATTCAAGTCGCTTAGATTCCAGTTGGCATGCTCCTATGAATGCTCGCTTTATTTTTCTCTTTTTATGTAAAAAAATCATCAGATATTTCACGGCTTAGATCTCTCTACTAGGATCTTCAAGCCCAGATGAGAAAGGTATCTTGATATCTTGAGGTTTGTATATTGTAGGGGAGTCATGGAAGCTATGTCTCAAATGTGGGTTGTTATGGCAAGCTGGTTCACTCCCATAATGTTGTTTTTGTTTTTGAATGTTGTGATCGGAACCATTATTATTACTTTTGGAATGCGTGATAGTAATAACACCAACATCAGCAACAAGTACTTGAGAAGAAACCCATATCCTTTATCTAGACTGAGCAGTTATAGTTTTTCTAGAGGTAAGGTTGAAGAGGTAGTTGAATTTGAAAACAGGGCAGAAGAATAAAGAGGGAAAATTCCAGATAATTTTGTATCAGAAGAAGAGAAAATACCGGATAATCTTGTATCAGAGGAAGAGAAAATGCCAGCTAATGTTATGGTTGAATAAGCAAAAAAATGGTGAAAATGGTAGAGGAAAGGAAACCCAAAGTGGAGGCTAAGAGTGGTGGGGATTCTCAGAAAACCCAAAAGAAAAAAATAGCTAATGGGTTGGGCGGCAGTGCAAATTTCCCACACTCCCATTAGAGATATGAGATTCATTCTTTGCTATGTATAAATAAGAAATCTCGGGATTCTTTCACTCCCATTTAGCTATTTTGATATTCTGTGCCCTGCGTATTGGTAGCCACTCTCTGTGTTGTGCACACTATGGATTTGGATGACAATGGCCTTGAAGATACTGAAGAAGTGAATGCCATGGCCGATGACTTCATCAACAAGTTCAAGTAGCGGCTCAATTCTATCATGTGCTACAAGGATATGATCAACCGGGGAAAATAGTATGCCCAGATGCATTGCATTGCACTGCATTTGCATTTGCCTTACAAGTTTCTTAATTCTATTTTTAATGTTTTGGGCATCTTTTACTTCCTGGAAAAAGGTAGAATTGGTACACTGTCTCTAAAATTTCATATTTACAGGAGCTTTCGATTCAAGTCGCTTAGATTCCAGTTGGCATGCTCCTATGAATCCTCCCTTTATTTTTCTCATTTTCTGTAAAAAGATCAGCGGATATTTCACGACTTAGATCTCTCTGCTACGTTATATTTTTCGAATACTGAACGTTATATTTTTATTAATAAAAAAGTGGATGTTGTAATTCATATTTCTATAATGAGAAGTTTCTTGTGTCAATGTTTTTTCTTTCATTATGCTAAAATATTAGTTACCTAGATGCAAAGAAAAAAAAATTACCACATGGTTACTAATATAAGCTTACTGTTAGGTTTTGTCAAGGTAATATAAGCCTGGGCGTTCATATTTTTTACTAATGTTCATTGCCCCAAATCCCTGTTTGCAGTGCTATTGTTTTCCATTAAAGCTCAAATTCCCGAGATCCATGTTTGCAGTGGGTGTTGTTGATAGGTTTTTACCCAGATGAAAAGCGAAAATATAGCACATTTATACTAATAAAGCTTGTTGTTGGGTTTTGTTATGATAAAATAAATTTGGATGTTGTATTTTCAACTAAATATAAAATCCTTCAAACACATGTTTTCATTGGGTGTCGGCAGCCATTGAGATGTCCAGCCTACTTAGGGAGGGGTATTCCATTGGTGCCTATTTTAATAAGTAGCATATACTGGCTACCTCCAATACAATCTTAGAATAGGATAACACTTTACTATAATAGTAATAAGAAGGAGTATATGGATTTATGCATCGGCTTCCATCCAGAGCATCTTTAAATGTATTCGATGAATGGATTAAACATTAATTATTTTTGGGTTGGTAGGATTGTGCTTATTATTCAGACTGAACCTATTGTTAGTAGCTTTAAATGTATTCGATAAATTGATTAAATATTAATTATATTCAGATAGGTAGGATTACGCTTATTACACAAAGTGAACCAATGGGCGTTTTTTTCTCAATTCTCCCATCACTCCATAATGTCAAATGTGTATATGTGTGCTTTTCAACATCTTCTGCTGGTTCTGTTGATATGGGTTGTAAATGTGTGATTTTCAACATCTTTTGTTGCTTCTGTTGATATGGGTCCTATTATTTGTGTTTTGTACTTGTTCTCTATTTAGATGAATTTTATTCAGATGTGGTCCTATACATTCATCAACTTTGTGATGGTATCATTGAGATATCTCTATTTTTGTTGATATGGGTGTTGTTTTTCTCAATTCTCCCATCACTCCATCACTCCATAATGTTAGATGTGTCTATGTGTGCTTTTCAACATCTTCTGCTGGTTCTGTTGATATGGGTTGTAAATGTGTGCTTTTCAACATCTTCTATTGGTTCTGTTGATATGGTCCTATTGTTTGTGTTTTTTACTTGTTCTATATTTAGATGAATTGTATTCGGATGTGGTCCTATACATTCATCAACATTGTGATGGTATCGTTGAGATATCTCTATTTCTAAAGATGTAAACATGTTTTATTTTTTTTAATACATCATTCAATAATCAATTGTTCTTTTTCCTAAAAAAAATGTGACTTCAAATTGTTCCACTATGGTAAGCTGTTCTCATGACATGTGCCCATTTAGGGGTTGCAAGTGGATCATGATTTCATAATTAGAAGAGACCGAGTCGAGATTTTTGAGTGTTGATCCAAAATGGGTTTGATGTGAAACCTAATTCAATCACTTTGTTAAGTGTGCTCATTTATCATCTCGAAACAATGTAATTTGATTCATGGTTCTATAATTAAAAGTGGATATCTTGTTACAATAACAACCCTAATTGACACATATGCCAACTACGGGTGATTGCATGTCACATTTGATTAGTTGTCTAGAAAAAAAGTGCTATCATGAAGTGAAGTAATTGTTGCCTATGGAATCCATGGTCTTGGTTGGGAGGCCATTTCTCTTTCAAGGTAGATGTTAATAATTTTAAAAGTACATTATTAACAATCTCAACTAACGTAATTCAGATAAATGAATCAATGTATTAAAAAGTGTATTGCAATATGTTATGTTCTGTGTTTATAAGGGACTATAACATATCACTTCCTCTTCATTTATGTTTTTTTTCATGTCTTTCATGACTTATGAAATTTCCTTTGCAACATTTGGTACAATTGCTAGTATACATACGAGCAATAAGTTATCGTATTGTGTTTCAACTACTAGTCGAATTATGCGCATATTATCAACAATCTAATATTCTCTCTAGGATTCGACTTGAGGTAAAAATTTTAGGCCATTTGAATGTGCCTTCACAGCAGAGATGGAGCTCTCTCCATAGCTATCATAGAGGATGTGATCGAAATCATGTGGGTAGAGGTTTCCCATATCCAATTCCACAACCTTGCACTTTTACATGACAAATAATAGAGATCTCCAATTCCACATCTTTAAATGGTGTACCTGCGCTAATTTTTTTGGGTTGGTAAAAGTAGTAGAAAATTTTGAAATTTTTATCCAAGAAGTTGCTTTATGGTGCGTAGTTTTATTCTTTTACATGCATAAAGGTTATTGGAAAGGAAAGGTTAAATCACTTTTTAAGTGATTTCATAAAAACTTTTATTTAAATTTTATCAAGATTCATGCAAAAGCAAGTAAGAAAATAAAAGGTTTTCTATTTATTTTAAATTTGTAAATTCAATGGAGAGATAAGAAGTTTTGTGGAGTAATAAGATATTTTTTTATGAAAGTGTGAATTTATGGAAAGATAAAGTGTGAGATAATTAGTAGTGGTGAAAGTAAATAGTAAGTAAAGGAGTCATGTCAAAGGTGAAAGTAAATTGATGTTGTAAAAGCATGGTGGAGGAGAAGTAATTTGTTTCACACAATTTTGAGTGGGTTATATGGTTTTCATAAAACCATGTATGGAGTTTGAGATGTGAATAATAAATAAATAGATATGGTGAATTACTTGTTAAATTGAAGAAATTTAATAAAGATCATCAAAACTATTAAAATGGTTAAATTCATAAGTTCGATAATTCCTTAATGTAAAAAAAATTCAATGTAAAATTCAATTCAAGGGTCATGTAATTGATCGAGTGAGAGACATATTTGATAAAAGGAGTTGTAATAATTGGATGTCAAGGTCAAATGAAGATATTGTTATAGCTCTAGTCAAGTTAAAGTCAAATCCACCATTGATTTATTATATAAAAGATTGCATTTTTCATCCAATGTCCATTAATGAAGAGTCGATGTCTATTCTAGAGGTCAAAGAGTCTTAAATCAAGTCAAAGTTTGAGTTGTGAATTTAATTGGGTGCATGATCGGCGAGCTCGACACCAGAGAATTTGGTAATTGTAAAAAAATAAATACTATAATTTTTAGGAGAAAGGATTGTTCATAAAGAATGGTTCAAGTGAAGTGTTTGTTCGCCATGTTTGAGACAACTTGATTGCGGATTACGATGAACATGGTGAATTTCACAACAAAAGATGAATATGTATTGAGAGAAAAGTCAAAACAACAATGCCATAGCCGGTTGGTATTAATGATGAAGAGTGAGAGTGTGTGTTGAATTAAAGACACAACTAGACATGTTGCTAGAGATATTACAAATATAAATACATGGATTGGTAATAAAAGGACAATTAAATGGCCATTTAAACAATCGATGGAGAGAAGATTGAAGCACAAGCGAAATTCTAGAAAAATATTTGTGAACACGAGCAAGGATCATTTTTGGGTGACGATGATGATGTGGACATGGGTTCAATTCCCACAAATGACACCATAAATTATTCTGAGGAAAAACCATTGAAGGATTGTATGCTACATAAGGAACATGTGCGGGAACCCATAAGCGAAACCTCCAAGTCTCATGAGTTTAAAATAATACTTGTTTTGTGCTCACGAGGTAGGGGCGGAAATCGAAATAATCGAGAGTAATACGGGAATGAGCTCAAGAACCATTGGAGGAACCTATGCAAGTATACAAAGACATAGATATAAAGGATATTGTTGCAGAAATAGAGTTTTTTAAAGGATTGGTTGAACAATGCAAATAAAATTTGTGATGAAAATAAAATGATCATGGAGTACATAACAATTTTATAAAGGACAAGGATGATATTTCAATGAAAAGTTATAGCGACAAAGTGGCAGCAATGAAGTGACTTCGAGGAGGAGAAGAAAATAATGATAAATGTTTGGTATCCTAGTGAATTCATGGAGAATAAACATATACCGCTAAGTAAAGAAGCATAAATCAATAAGAATAAGGGACACCTACATCATAAGCCTAGAAACCTGAGAAACATCGACAACACACTTAAAAAAAATAATTCCTTGCCATTTAAATTTTGGGATACGGGAGGATTATTAACATTTTATGAAGACTAATGGTTAGTAGACCATGTTTTCATTTTACCATGGGAACCTACTGAGGAGAATCTACCCCCCAGGCTATTCATTTACTAAATAATTAGTTTGTATAGTGAGGGTTTAATTAATTAATGTAGTTTCTATAGTTCTTAGGAGAGGTGGAATTATTGTAAATAGGGAAGGTTTGAGAAGATTGCAGAAGGATTCAGACCATTATGGATAACTAGGTCCTATGCTCATGGATAAGGGATTGAATGAGAGATTTTTAGAGATTAGATGAGAGATGTTAGGGATTAGGAGCGATATTTTGGGAGTTAGCTTAGGATCTAGAACCTCATTTGTTTATGATCCAATTGTATAAATAGGTGAGCTCTTGGAAAATGTAGGTAGGTGAATAGTGTGTGTGATAGGTAGGATTATGCTTATTACACAAAGTGAACCAATGGGCGTTTTTTTCTCAATTCTCCCATCACTCCATAATGACGGATGTGTATATGTGTGCTTTTCAACATCTTTTGATAGTTGTTGATATGGGTTGTAAATGTGTGCTTTTCAACATCTTTTTATTTATGCACAGTATGGAGTCCTATTATTTGTGTTTTGTACTTGTTCTCTATTTAGATGAATTTTTATTCGGATACGGTCTATACATTCATCAACTTTGTGATGGTATCATTGAGATATCTCTATTTTTGTTGATATGGGTGTTGTTTTTCTCAATTCTCCCATCACTCCCATCACTCCATAATGTTAGATGTGTACATGTGTGCTTTTCAAAATCTTCGCTGGGGTTCTGTTGATATGGGTTGTAAATGTGTGCTTTTCAACATCTTCTGTGGTTCGGTGATATGGGTCCTATTTTTTGTGTTTTTTTTAGCATTCATATTTAGATGAATTTGTATTCGGATGTGGTTCTCTACATTCATCAACATTGTGATGGTATGAATTGAGATATCTCTATTTCTAAAGATGTAAACATGTTTTTATTTTTTAATACGTCATTCGATAATCAATTGCTCTTTTTCCTAAAAAAATGTGACTTCAAATTGTTCCACTATGGTAAGCTGTTCTCATGACATGTGCCCATTTAGGGGTTGCAAGTGGATCCATGATTTCATAATTAGAAGAGACTTCGAGTCAAATTTTTGAGTGTTGATCCAAAATGGGTTTGATGTGAAACCTAATTCAATCACTTTGGTAAGTGTGCTCATTTATCATCTCGAAGCTTGATGCTTAATTTGATTCATGGTTCTATAATTAAAAGTGGATATCTTGTTTTTTTTTTTTTTTTTGTAAATATAGTAGGCCCATTCTATTGACTATTTTTTCTTTAAGAAGCGAGGTTACAAAAATAGAAGTTTCAACTATTGCCTCAACTTTGAAGAAACCGGTACGGTGACCCATCTATATGCATGAAATACGTTCCAAAAGCTTGGAAAAAGTTTCATTGTTCTATGTCCTACATTAGCTATTTGTTCCAAAATATTCTTTTATCTAGCTGTTTGTCTTTTAATTATATACCATAATCCTATAAACATTCAACATCGATACCAAAGAGTAATTAAGCATACGAACTTGAAAGCAGGCCCGGGTCTTTAAGCGTAGACCCAGGCATGTCCACTGATGCCATTGTTGTAATTGCTTTTCCGCATGCGGGCTACTTTGTCATCCAATACGATTTTATTAAATACTGCTTGTCGATATTGGGTGATCTTGATATGCGAAAGGCGGTCACCCATATCTTCCGGTTTGTCCCATAGTCGGCTTCCATCTTTGCTACATCCATGCTTTGCATGCAGGGAAAGCTTTGCATGGCTTTTGCTAACGGACATTTCATAGTCCAATATGTATGAATAGTTCTTGAAGCTTCGACGACCTACGGTATTCGGCGGATCCTTGATGAAATCAGCGCATCTTCTTTTGCTGCAATATCTTACGGTTCCATTTGAATCTCCGTTTCCCATCCTCTAATTTCTGTCTTGTCACGGAGGTGTTCGTTTGAACACTAACTATCAAGCGGTGTTTCCATCCTTTCCTAGGTCGATTTCCTTCACGTTTCTTCGGCTTTGATTCTTCTTGCTTTGTTTTCCTTTCTGATTGATTGGTTGCGCGATGTTTCCCCATCTTTCCTCGGTTGTCTGTTTGTAACATACATATATAATAGACTTTAGTTAAAGTCCGAATCCCATCAGTTAGCCAAAGTTCATTACACACTTCTTCAGATATGGTAACGAACCCCACTACCGGTGGCCACATTCCCTAATCGCGAGCTGTCGATCCTCTGCCGCAGTCTTATGATGAAGAACGGTCTAACCTTGCGAAGGCAATAATCTTGGGGGGCACTTTTCAAAATACAATTGGGGTTCCTACTGCGTCATAGGCACGAGTACTAGGACGGTTCTATTCGCGACTAAAATTAACATGAAACTCATTCATGGGCCCAAAGTTTGAATTTCTAGACTTATAATTAATGCGGATGAAAGCACGCAATAAGCAACGTAACAACGCGACTCGGAACCAAATATTGCGGCCAGTAACCTAAGAAATTTAGCAAAGACATCTGCATGCACAACGGACGACTTTGGCAAGCCCGACTCTTGAACTCCCTACTTAGAGTATTGGCATTATGGTTTAAAGGTAGGTCGACTGCGTCATTACTCTCATTGACACAACACACAATGACATAGCATTTTGTTAGATATGGAAAGGTAACACAAATGTGGCTTGACTTTGGAGAGGTCGGTTTTTACCTTGCACAGCGGTTGCAGAATGCCAAGGGTCCCTAAAACATGGCTCTACTCTTTTTTGAGCGAGCCAAACCAACTCTTAAATTACATTACCGGTATAATCAAGCAAATAAACATAACACTTCGAGGAAATAAGCGAGATTATCCATAATAGAAAGTGGATATCGTGTTACAATGTAACCCTACGGTGATTGCATGTCTGTTGATTAGTTGTCTAGAAAAAATGTGCTATCATGAAGTGAAGTAATTATTTGCCTATGGAATCATGGTCTTGGTTGGGAGGCCATTTCTCTTTCAAGGTAGATGTTAATAATTTTAAAGGAGTACATTATTAACAATCTCAACTAACGTAATTCGAGATAAATGAATCAATGTATTAAAAAAAGTGTATTGCAATATGTTATGTTCTATGTGTTTATAAGGGACTATAACATATCACATCACTCTTCATTTATGTTTTTTTCATATGCTATGACTTATGAAATTTCCTTTGCAACATTTGGTACAATTGCTAGTATACATACGAGCAATAAATTCTTGTATTGTGTTTCAACTACTAGTCGGAATTATGCCCATATTGTCAACAATCTAATATTCTCTCTAGGATTCGCTTGATGAAAATTTTAGGCCATTTTGAATTTTTGTGCCTTCACGGCAGAGATGGAGCTCTCTCCATGGCCATCATAGAGGATGTGATCGAAATCATGTGGGTGAGGTTTCCCATATGCAGTTACAACCTTGCACTCGCCTGACAAATAATAGAGATCTCCAATTCCACATCTTTAAATGGTGTGCACGCTAATTTTTTTGGGGTTGGTAAAAGTAGTAAGAAAATTTTGAAATTTTTATCCAAAGAGTTAACTTTATGGTGCGTAGTTTTATGCTTTTGTGGATAAGGGACATTGGAAAGGAAAGGTTAAATCACTTTTAAGTGATTTCATAAAAAACTTTTATTTAAATTTATTAAGATTCATGCAAAAGCAAGTAAGAAAATAAAAAGGTTCTATTTATTTTAAATTTGTAAATTCAATGGAGATATAAGAAGTTTTGTGGAGTAATAAGATAATTTTTTATGAAAGTGTGAATTTATGGAAAGATAAAGTGTGAGATAATTAGTGGTGGTGAAAGTAAATAGTATAGAAGTAAAAGGGTCATATCAAAGGTGAAAGTAAATTGATGTTAGCAAAGCATGGTGGAGGAGAAGTAATTTGTTTCACACAATTTTGAGTGGGTTATATATGGTTTCATAAAACCATGTATGGGTTTGAGATGTGAATAATAAATAAATAGATATGGTGAATTACTTGTTAAATTGAAGAAATTTTAATAAAAGTCATCAAAACTATTAAAATGGGTCAATTCATAAGTTCGATAATTCCTTAATGTAAAAAAATTCAATGTAAAATTCAATTCCAAGTGTCATGTAATTGATCGAGTGAGGAGAAATATTTGATAAAAGGAGTTGTAATAATTGGATGTCAAGGTCAAATGAAGAAATTTTTATAGCTCTAGTCAAGTTAAAGTCAAAATCCACATTTGATTTATTAAATAAAAGGGTGGCACCATCCAATGTCCATTAATGAAGAGTCGATGTCTATTACGAGTCGAAGTCTTAAATCAAGTCAAATTTTAGAAGTTTGTGAATTTAATTGGGTGCATGATCAGCGAGCCTAGAGCGCGAGAATTTGGTAATTGTAAAAAAGATAAATACTATAATTTTTAGGAGAAAGGATTGTTCATAAAGAATGGTTCAAGTGAAAGAGTGAAGCTTGTTAGCCATGTTTGGAGGAGACAACTTGATTTGAGATTCACGGTGAACATGGTGAATTTCACAACAAAAGATGAATATGTATTGAGAGAAAAGTCAAAACAACAATGCCATAGCAGTTGGTATTAATGATGAAGAGAGAGAGTGTAGCTGTTGAATTAAATTCACAACTAGACATGTTGCTAGAGATATTACAAACATAAATACATGGATTGGTAATAAAAAGGATAATTAAATGGCCATTTAAACAATCGATGGAGAGAAGATTGAAGCACAAACCGAAATTCTAGAAAAATATTTGTGAACTTTGAGCAAGGATCATTTTTGGGTGGCGATGATGATGATGTGGACATGGGTTCAATTCCTAAAATGACACCATAAGAATTATTGAAGAAAAACCATTGAAAAGATTGTATACCATAAGGAACATATGCGGGAACCCATAAGCGGAAACCTCCAAGTCTCTCATGAGGTTTTAAACTAATACTTGTTTTGTGCTCGCGGTGGTGGAGGAGAAATCGAAATAAGGCGAGAGTAATTTGAATTAAGTAGCTCGGGAACCATTGGAGGAACCTATGCAAGTATACAAAGGCATAGATATGGAGGATATTGTTGCAGAAATAGAGTTTTTAAAGGATTGGTTGAACAATGAAAATAAAATTTGTGATGAAAATGAAATGATCATAATTTGCAACAATTTTATAAAGGACAAGGATGATATTTCAATGAAGAAAATTTAGCGACAAGTGGCAACAATGAAGTGACTTCGAGGAGGAGAAGAAAATAATGATAAATGTTTGGTATCCTAGTGAATTCATGGAGAATAAACATATACCGCTAAGAAAAAAGCATAAATCAATAAGAATAAGGGACACCTACATCATAAGCCTAGAAACACAAAACATCGACAACTGCCATAATTTACTGCCATTTAAATTTTGGGATCCGGGAGGATTATTAACATTTTATGAAGACTAATGGTTAGTAGACCATGTTTTCATTTTACCTTGGGAACCTCTTTATGATCTACCCGGAGTTATTCATTTACTAAATGAGGTAGTTTTTTATAGTGAGGGTTTAATTAATTAATGTAGTTTTCTATAGTTCTTAGGAGAGAATTGGAATTATTGTAAATAGGGGAAAGGTTTGAAGATTGCGGGGGAAAGTTGAGACCATTATGGATAGTTAGGTCGTATCTAGGGATAAGGAAGGGATTGGATGAGAGATTTTAGAGATTAGATGAGAGATGTTAGGGATTAGGAGAGATATTTTGGGAGTTAGCTTAGGATCTAGAACCTCATTTGTTTATGATCCAATTGTATAAATAGGTGAGCTCTTTAGGAACATGTAGGTAGGTGGAATAGTGTGTGTAGAGCATTTGTTTTCAGAATTATGTGTTTGTTTATTTGTTAAGTTGCATATCCATGGTCAGCTGGCACACAATGGGATGTATAAAGTCAACATTGGGTGTTTCTCATGATCCTCTTATAATTCAAAATACACAAAGACATCATTTGGAAAAACCACATCAAAATGTTCTCTATAGACATCATTCATTATGGAAATAAAAACACATGGTGCATTGGTTAATCCAAAAGGAACCACCATGAACTCATAATGTACGCAATGAGTTTAGAAATATATACACCTAATATATTTTTCTTTAATCTATATTTGATCTATAAATTGTCGTGGATATTTCGCTAGAAAATTCATCACAATAGATATGATAACGTTATATTAAAAAATAGGAAATTCTACACTATTGAAGTTTTATTAGACTTATCGATCTCTATATTTATTGTTAATAGTGAATGCATGAAGATGAAAATTCTTGCAAAAAAATAGAGAAATGAAAAAAAGCCAGAAATCTCACACACATAACATAATACTTTCTATAGGAAACCCGATTGGAAGGTGAGGTTGCCTCATTCTCTTTCTCTATGAGTAAATATTGTTGTAAGTACGAAGTATGTAATGTGAGCCATGGGCTACTATAATTCATAAATCCTCTCTGTGTACTCTACCTCCCTATCCCTCCCTAACCATTTTTGTTCAATTATAGGAACAAATGCACTTGAAATAATGGAATAGCTCTTACACCTAGTGGCATAGTTATAACACAACATGATATCCTACTAGTGGTTAAGTTTGAATACCTCAACTCATAACCAAAGTTACAATACGAATCTTCTATATTATTATACATCATGATCACGTGGGTGGCTCCTTTTCCATGAATAGTGGTGACGAAGTAGGACATCCTCCTAAATTATTGGTGTGAGAAGCGAGGAAGTTCAACTTCTAAGTGGCATAATTTTCCTTTATATTATGACTCTCTTTTGCTTCTTATGTCATTGGAAATATATTTTTGTCTCAAATAGCATGAAAATCAGTCCTGGCAATGTTTTTCCCCAAAGAAACGTTGTTTTATCACCTCAAAACGATCTCGAAAGGTTACGTACTTAGTTTTTACCAAGATGGGTACGACCGGTGGTGGTTTCATGAGATGATTCCTCCACATTTTCCACTCTAAATGTAATTAAATGGATGAAAAAATATATTATTTAATTTGGATCACACCACATTTGGAAGCTTTGGTCCCCAAAAATATTCTACTAAACGATGTGAGGAAAATTTTCCTCCACCTTCTATACGGTGTACCATTTCGCTTTGCTTGGATTTTGTTCTTTCAACCCAATGCGCAATGGTAATGCTTCCTATCTTATAGTTCTCGACCTCTCCTATAAAATTGTTTCTTTTATCATATTCGTCAAAGCATATGAGGCCAAATCATCCACAAAACATAGGACATGTTCCTATTCAAATTCTCCACATTCCTGAGATGATAAAAAATTCACATATATGGTGGTAAACTAATGCGATATGCATTATCACCCACCTTTTCCAATATCTCAAAGGTTTCATACCTCAAAGCCTTGATTTTATTACTATTCCCCCTACAACCTCTCCTTATTCAATTGTAGTGTGCTCTCTTTATCTCCCCACCTTGAACGATTTATCTATTTTATGTTGATCATGCCTAGCCTTATATTTATCATGTGATTTTTATGATCTCCTGTAATTGTAGATAAATATACCTTATTTTCTCTATAAAATTTCAGCTTAAATCAGAGGCATCTCATGAAATATATTCCCTCACTCCCTATTTATTTCCCATATGCAATATCCAAAGGTGAAGGAATCAAATATGAAAACAAGTTTCAAATGGGGAGTTTCACGTAGAATGGTGGACGCTCTTGTAAGAATGTTGTATATATACCTTATTTTCATCCCAAGTCTTTGGATTCTTCTAGTTGTATCCCTTAAACGAGGTTTATTTTCAACTTGTTGATATATCTTTCCTTATGTTTTGTGATCTTGTTCTAGCATTTTCTATCATATCTCTCGATCCTGCGTATTTTCACTTTTTCCGGCTTATGTCATTTTAAAATTTTCGCTATAACTTTATTTTTACGAGACTTGAAGTTCAAATTTCGACCAATTTGTTATGTTATCTTCATGAACATCATGTACAAATTTTAGATATTTATTCACTATATTTTTTGGATATATGGTCCAATAAGTTATAGTTTTTGAATGCTCCATAATTCGATCTCAAACATGTGTTCCTTGCAAAATCGTCATAACATTCTCTTCAGAATCGATTTGAATTTCATAAAAATTGAAAGAAATTTAATGGAATTTATTTTTTCTTGTATAATTTTTAGGTTAAATATTAAAATAGTAGCATGTCATACAACTGTATAAGTTCTCTCTGCTAAGCAGGTCCATAATTAGGTCATTATGGGAAAAGAAAATCGGAATAAATTTATGTGAAGAATCAATCTTGGTATACCTAGTAGGTTGGAAGAATATAAGGTGATACCCCAAAAACAAATTTCAATCTGCAAACTGAAGTACAAAGATACAACAATTTCAATATCAATTTCTAAAAGTAATAAAAAGATGTAAATTTATAACTTTTGTTTGAAAAATCGTTTTGAAGTAGGATTATGAGGCTACGCAATGTATTTATTGCGATTAGATGATTTTCAAGCTTGAATTTCCTTTATTCTAGGAAAATACATTTTCCCTTATTTGTTTTTTGTATGTGTGTATGTGTTTGGATTAAGGAGATGGAGTAGGGTCTTTTGGGTAGGAGAAGGATTTCAAATAATGGACTAGACCTCCAAATTACATCACCATATCGGGGTAATAAAATTTACATCATCATATTGTCTATTTCCATTGAATGAAGGAATATTTTTCGTTACTTCAGGAAATCTTTATTCATGTTCTATCTAGTCTCTAGCGGATCGTATGGTGGAATCTATGGACCAATAGTGCATTTGCCTTTTGGGAACATTTTTTTCTATGTCTAGTTTATTACTATTGTATATAGTGACATATGCCTGATATTTGCGTGGTTATGATCTCTTTATTTATGGAGTAATTTACTATTCCTTCACGCCCATGTTTTACATGAGTTTATTTCATGGATTTGTAGTGAATATTTTTGGACTCCTTGTTTAGTTATCTCTTATGCCAAACATGATACTCCCTCCTAGAGGATGAGATATATATATGTGTGTGTGTGTGTGTGTGTGTGTGTGTGTGTGATTAGAATTAGATGTTTTTTCATGTCCTATTTGATTCTTGTCTCTCTACTTCTTCCTTCCATCCTTTTTCTATACATTATCATAATGTATTTCATCTTGTTAATATCTCTTTTGACCTCATATATTCGGGATAATATATTATAGCATATTTAACAAGCTTATGTATTCCAAGGAAGTTATTGCGTGTTAGGATATTGAAGTTATGTAATTCAATAATTTTAAGTAATTATTTTCTCACAATTTCATAATTATGGAACAATAATTTTATTTGAAAATCGAGAGAAAGATATTCCATGCGGGATTGCCAAATGTGAATAGTGGTCATGAAACTTGTGAATGAATTGTGTCTAGCTGATTTACATGCCATGGCGCATTTTTCTTAGCCTAATTTTTTTAGATTAAACATCCAAGACCTATGAAAAACCTACATATAGGATTGTCTTCTCTTGGCCAAATTCTTAGGGAAAACCCTCATGTACATATTTAAGGAGACCAATCAAATCATGTGATTCAAGGAGGGGGATAAATATCTAACGGAATATGAGAAGGATTTGAAGACACCAATGTATATTTAAATTATTCCCATGTTAATGAATATATTCTGAAAGTTTCTCTCCAAACATCAACTTCATCTCTTGTGATTCAAATTGGATTCAACTATTATCTTACTATATCTATTGTTAACATTGAAGCAGTTCTGTGTTTGGGCAGAGGAAAATGATTATTCATCTTTGAGAAGTGTGTGTGGGTTAAACATGTAGGCATTGGATATTGGACCTATAGGATCTGTGTGCTTGTTTTCTAAACCCGATCTAGTACGGTCTGAGATCAGCAAGTGAATGAAATGTGTGCACACTGCGCACTCTCTTTTCATACATGAAATGCATAGTGTATCTGAAGATCTTTCATGTTCTTACCTTTCTATCTAGTAAATATAAAGGGTTTATTTGTGAAGTAACAAATTCTTTTAAAAATGGATGGATAACAGGTAAATTTTTCAAATGAGTCATGTCCTTGGTAAATGATACTTCTTATTTACTATATCATTATTTGGTTGGATAAATTCTATGCACATTTATTAAAAAGTATTTTATATAGATTTACAATACTTCAATATATATGGTGTGCTCATCCTATTGGATTATAGAGGGAATAAAAATGAAAGAATTGAAAGGATATGAAACTTACATGTGGGAGAATACATATATAAAGTAGTAATATAGTGAAAATTAAACTTATATTAATGTTATCCAAGTTAATTTTAACCGAGATTGATAGAGAGACATTTTCACTAATGTGCATATCAGTTGAGGATGAGATACCCTCCCATATCCATAGATAGACACACTTTCATATGTGATCACTCCCATTAAAATTTGTAATAGGGACTTGCATTACTATATATTAGTTGTACATAGGTAATGGAGTTGTCCTCATTACTTATTTGCCTCAGATATATATTAGTTGTAAAGGGTGATGGAGTTGTCATCATTACTTGTTGCCTCTAGCAAGGATGTGATGATGGGTCAAAGCTTTTGAAGATTTGGTTTCACGGGGTGATGAATATGAACTAGGATAATATGGCAATTTTGGCATACAGTCAATAATTGAAACTTAACTAGCCCAAATTATCATGATCTATGTTTTAAATTAAACTCTTCTATATCTATGATAAGCCTATATAATGATCCCATTCCATCTTCAAAGGAAATATACTCACAAGTTATGCCATATGTTGGTCGATTTCTCAAGTACTTTCATGTATTTCTATATTAAGCCTAATCATGATATGCGAGTTAAGAAGGAAGGGAGAAACAGACCAAAGAGTGGATAATAAAGAACATTTCTATAAACTATAATTGTAAGAAATTAGTTATATATTTTACTGGAGATGAGTACGTGTGTTATGTTTAGTTCTTGTGTAATGTGTTGAATATAGACATACATGAATTTTTGTGGTTGGAGAATAGCATTTTACACTAATATATCTGCTAGGATATAATTTGTTTATGTTTTGGTGGTGGTGGTGTGCGAGTTATAGAAAATAGCATTAGGTTGGATATATCTAGAGATGGAACAAGGTATTCCATGATTTGGTCTGATGGAGACCAAACCAACTATTGAAAAATGAAGATATGTCCATTCTTGACCTTCCTATTTCCATTAATATGAAAAGACTTGTGCGAGAGGGTCTGAGAAGAAAATAATGGATTTACCACCACTATAAAGGATACATATATGGAGCAAAAAATATACTCTCTCTAATAGGGATATTTTATGTAAACATGATAATACCCATATGTACCAGTTACACTATTGTCACTCAGTGTTACATTCCATGGTGATACAGATCTGTTGCAAGTAAGTCAAGGAGTATAAAAAACTAAGGTAGATGGAAGGAACCAATATATTCCATTTCCTGATTGTGAAAGTTCCTATATGTCTCCATTCACAGTCTGTCGTTATATATTATTACAATGTTTTAGTTTTGTGAGGATGAATCTAAGAAACCTAGAGCTAAGAGATGTTAGGATAAAGAGTTCAAATATTTCCCCATTCTAATTCATCATATCCTAATTTGAATTCATAGTCTTGGGAAACCAACGTTTGGAAGGTTTGGTTCATAGTGCTCCTTTATAGAAACAAGTGATGATGATAGTTTCATTCCATATTTTAAATAAAGTAAATGCATCTCCATCTTAAAAATAAACCTGATGATGCTCCAGCAATTTGTGTCAAGGATATAAGATGTAAATAATGTAACTAGTTTCTATACCTCATTGTATTTGTAAAAGAAAGAAAAAGGTAAATAATTGAATTATTAAAACATGGGTTTAATGCTTGGTCAACAATCAATATGTCAAAGCACGTTGAGTGCTCCTAATATATATTTTTAATACAAGCGTTAATATGTTGTTATAAAGCCTTGTGTTTCATTGTGTGAAGAATTTTGTTTTTTATGGGAAAATTAGATCTTGCTTCTCTCTCCATCAAGTAGACCTAGCCTTATATGAATTGACCCTTTTCAATTGTACTTGTCCACTCTTATTTGTGGAGCTCCAACAACTATTTACAACAAGTAAACGTGCCTGAGTTCCAGTCTTGCACCAGGCATGACGTGTAAGAATACAACCACGAGAGAGAAGGTGATTGAAGTATCTAATAGGAGAAAACAGAAAACAAATTGGAGTGAATTTTAGTGGAACAAAGGATTAAAAGGAATGACTTTTTCATAGGTTAAGTGCGGGAAATAATAATGGTAGGGAATGGTACAAACAAAATTCTTTGTTGGAAAAATAATGAGAGTGAATCGGTATTTAGGATTTACTCGACATCTTTTGGATTTCCAATCTTTAGTAACCATATGCTACTTTAATGAAGCAGAACTCGCGTATATACGTGGATACCCATACCTAGAACCTGGGTAACATGCCACTGTGATATTAATAAACAACAATTCTTGCTAGATCCTTGCATGTATTCATTTTATATCAGGATGTTTATATAGTAGTAGACATGTGCGGTAATAACGAATGAAACATCACGCAAAAGAATCACACATACAGAAGACCATGATTTTTTTGGTAAACCCAGAGTAGGAGAAAATACCATTTGCTCGGTTGTCTCAACCTTCAATATTTTATTGTAAACTTCTTACAATCATGTCTTTGAGTGCGGACTTATATAACACGCGACTTTCCCTGTGAAGGCTGCCTTCTCTCGTTTACCGGCCTCACTGGAAGAGCTTCAACCCCCTGCTCTGATTGCCGGTCTCACAGAGAGCTACTACCCCCAAGGAAGTGTCTAACACTGCTAGCCTCTGTGAAAGCTTCTATTATGTCTTTGAAGCCCTGACCTGAGATCCTTATGAATACATTTCTGTCAATTTTCAAAGCCCAGGATCCAGCGACAACACAACCCTTCACTCTACAACAATACACTGCAATGTGACAAACGAACGGGTAGACACTAAAACAGACTCATTAGTTAACCCGGACTTCAAAACGGACGATCGCGACTATTCCAACGAGCAATCATCAGGATGAAAAGGATATGATACACGCTTTTATTTAGATGGATCTGCGTATATACGCGCTACTGAAGACAATACAACGTATTCATTCATGCAACTTTTCAAGAAAACCCTAACGGGTCATACGGTCCTTTGTCGGGAAATATCCATATATACGTACCTTCATTAGGCAAAGACACCGTATAGATCTATAAAAGGAGAAAATTTGCGAACGAGCCAAGATCTGAACTTACCGATTTCTTCAACTGTACATATGATTTGCGCGGGTCTTCATCACTTCTTTTCGGATCATCAGGGATTTTTCATTTCAAGATCTAGAGATCTTGAACCTTCCTCGACTCATACAAGATCAGATCTATCAATTAAGAGAAAAGTTCCATCATATGAGATATACTTGAGTTTAGTATTTGGTAAAGCCCAAACACACTTGCACTTTATGTCTTTGCACAATAGATTTATTCTAACATATGGGTTACCCTTTTTCAATACCATAATTGAAACCATTAATTAGATGGTATTCTGGACTGGGTCATAGATGAATCAACTATCAATACAATGAGTCAAATGCCATGGTGGTTACCCCTAGTTTTACACTTTATGAGCACTTTTTATACACGACTTGGCACGTTATTTCCGCATGCATACACGCTTATCTCAAAAAAATCCCGCGTATGCCTTCGGAATATACTCTTTTTCATCATAGATCTAGCTCTGTTAAATTCTTTTCTTCATTACCTTTTGTACTCACACAACCAACTACCACTGGATTTATCATTTAACGGGTTTATCAAGACATATTCTATAAACGTAACTGTGCGTGGTTGCCATCTAAGGACAACACTCAACATCATATTGCCAACAATCTCCCCTTTGGACTTGATGGCAACCACGATGATGTTTGATCCATCAAAGCAGAGATAGATACACATTAAGAATATAATGACTCCATGTCACTACTATTCAAACACTATGTCATTCTCCCCATTTGACATCAAGGAAAAAAATGAATAAATAACCTGCAGTTTTCTCACTCTTATGAAGAGCATGCTCTATGAGATGATGTACCAGTGACCATGCTCCCCCGAGTTCATATTGTAAATCTTCAAACATATTTTTCAATAATTACATGACTCTACAGCCTTCCTATGTAACCAAACTCATATACATCAAATATCAGCAAGTGGATTTATCAGAACAAATACTAACCAGTGAGTTTACATATTTTGACTCGACTACCCAACCAAGTGGTTTCCAAATTGAACAAGTCACTTTAGCATTAAATATTGCAATTTACATCATAGGTCTCATCATGACCTTTAATCAATTAAATATGATTTTTCATGACCAATACAGGAAAAGACCTCAAGAGAGAGGAATCATATGGAAAAAACATAATACCAACAATGAATTAACTCGGGGAAGGCCAATGCTTACAGTGTGCATCTAGGCATCTTTCTAGATAGCGAGAGCTCCCCCTTTGTTTGACGAATCACGAACACTTTCAACAACAAATCATCAAGGCATCTTCTTCAAAATTGGAATATCAGAGTTGAAAAATCCTTCATTGACTCCAAACGGCATCGAGAGATACCAAACATCAACACAAATTTGGTAGACAATGCGAACCCAAACAAAAATTGCAAGAAAAAACAAACATACACGTCTTTATGTGTGATTAAGCTCGGGTATATACGGCGGTACAGGGAAATCCGCGTGCTTGTTTAATCTTGAATTTAATCGAGATATGATCTTACGAAGTAGAGACAACACCCAACTTCTATCTAAAATGTTTGAATGCTTCCTGGGCGGAGGTTTGGTAAAGATATCGGCATTTGTTCTTTGGAGAGAACATACTCCAACTTCACCTTTTGTTCAAGCACTTGTTCACGTAAGAAGTGATACTTGATGGGAATGTGCTTGTTGCTTTGAATGTATAACGAGGATTCTTTGAGATACGTACTTACTTGTGTTATCATAATGGAATAGGATAAGTACATTTTGATTTGAAAATCTCCCAAGGTTTGCATCATCCAAAGGAGTTAGGAGTGCAACAAGATGCGGCAGCCACATATTCTGCTTCAGCGATGAATAAGGCAATAGAACTTTGCTTCTTGCGAACCAAGATACCAACCAAGGCCCCATATAGAAAGCACCACCACTTGTGCTGATCATCAACATTTCCAGCCCAAATACGACTGAGCCAGCATAATGAGAGTAAGATCAGCATTCTTTGGATACACATAGTCAAAGTCTTGAGTTCCTTGTGAGATATTTGAATATTCTTTTGACAGCTTTGAAGATGAGACTCTTTTGGATTAGCTTGGAATCGTCCAACAATCCCAACTGACATGCATAATGTCAGTCTAGTCCCGTTGAGGATAAAGTAGACTTCCTATCATTGATACGTATTCGGTTGATTCACCATGGGAGAATCTGTCATGAGAACTAAGATTGCATCCGGTTATCATTGGTGTACTTCTGAGCTTGCATTCTTCCATGCCATACTTCTTCAAAATTTGCTTAAGATATTTTTCTTGTGATAGAATATGCCATCGTAGTTTGGGTTACTTGCAAATAAAGAAATAATGTTAGTTCTATAAGTAAAGACATCTCAAATTCTTTGCCTCATAGAAACAATGTTTTACTTAAGTTCTTCGTACTCCCAAAAATAATATCATCAGCATATAAAATCACAATCAAAGTTTTTTCATGTTCTAAGTACTGGTATATGATTTTATGTCAATGGACCCCTTTAGAAATCCTTGTTGATGGTGATATTTGTCAAGGCTTGATAGTACTGTGCCCTTGGAGCTTGTTTGAGACCATATAGAGACTTTTAAGTTTACAAACAAGATTCTTATCATTTCCCAAAATGAATCCTAAGGTTGTTCTATATAAACTTCTTCAAGATCACCATTGAGGAAAGCAGATTTAGCGTCCATTTGATAGACTTTGATTTATTTTGAGAACTTGAAAAATCAAGAAACATTCTTATGTGCAAGTCTAGCTACGGAGAGAAAAGTTTCTTCAAAGTCTATACAACTTCTTGGCCAGTGTACCCTTTGCAAACCAATAAACTTTGCTTCTTATAGCATATCCCATTTTCATTTAACTTGTTCTTGAATATCCATTTGGTTCCAATGACATTTTTATCATGTGGTCTTGGTACCAATTCCCCAGAGGTGTGATTCTTTTCAATTTGATCAAGCTCTTCATTCATGGCTTTGAATCCAACATTCATCTTTGCTAGCTTGATTGACATTTTGGGGTTCAATTGTGGACATGAATATGAAATATAGAATCCCACAAGAGTCCTCCTTGTTTGTACACCGATTCCTTGTTTCCCAATTTGAGATTCGGGATGATTCTTTTGAACATATCTGGATGGAGCTTTTTTTGATAAATCATCTTCAGGTTCTTCATTGGATCCACTGTCTATATCATTTTCATTTGATGTATAAGGACAAAAATCACCATCATCTTCATACATTTGCTTGTTTTTTCTTCTTTAGGAGCTATAGGAGACTCATCAAAGACAACATCAATACATTCAACAATCTTTCGAAGCCTTTTATTGTAACATTTGTAAGCTCTTCTTGTAGATAAGTAACCAAGTATCCTTGTCTGATCTAGGTTCAAACATATTTTCATCATTATTTTTGATAAAGCATTTACTTTAAAAAATTCTAAAATGCTTTACGAAGGGAAATTACCATACCAGAGTTCATATGGAGTTTGTGCCTATTTACCCGAACATGTGCCTTGTTGAGAATATTTGCTGCTATATGTGCTGCTTCTCCCCAGAACATTTCAGGAGTTCCAGAATCATCAAGCATAGCTCTAGCCATTTGTTGAATTGTTCTATTCATTCTTTCTACTACGCCCATTTTGTTGTGGAGTGCCTGCTCTGAGAGAAGCTGTCTCTTTATGCCATGTTGTTCACAAAATTCAAAGAATTCATTTGATGTATATTCTCCTCCTCGATCAGATCTAAGACATTTGATTTTTAGATCTAATTAATTTTCAACTTGAAGTGCTTTGAAGATGCGAAATTTCTCAAATGCTTCATCTTTGTGTTTAAGCAACCCAATCAACACATTCTAGAAAATCATCAATAAATAAGATATAGTATTCTTCTCACGTGGTGACTTTTTTCCTCATGGGTCCCACAAATATCAGTATGAATTAAGTTCAAGAGGCCTACTTGATGATCCTTCTTTGGCATTAAATTGTGCACTGCGATGCCTTACCAAATTGGTAGGATTTGAAAATGATACTTTTTGGTAGGTAATATTGGGAAGACCACGAACGACTTGAAGTCTGCTTGCTTTATTGATTGAGAGCTTAGATGCTGACCTTCTATGCCATAGCCAATTTTCATGAAGATTTTCTCAAGTAACATTGATCTTTCCAGTTCTTCAATACATATAGGTTGCTTGGAGTTCTTTTCCCTTTTATAATAGCTCTCTTTGTATTCGGATCACGAACCACACATTCTTTTGAGCCCCGAAGACAACTTCGTACCTTCGTCGCACATTTGACTTACATACTTGAGTTGTATACCTTAATCCATCCACATACATGACATCATTAGCCTTCACCTTTTTCTTTTAGAAACACGGACCCTTTTCCTTTAATTACGGCGAGGATTATCATTTCCAAAGTAACTTTCTTTTCCTTTTCTAGAGCATTATATGAAAAGGAGTTTTCTTTTGTCACTTGTCATGTGTCTTGAGCACCCACCCCCATCCAATGTACCATTGATTTTCTTCACCTTCTGCAAATAACTCTGTCCACAATTTTCAACTGTAATTCCTTCTTTTTCCATACTTTGGAACTTGAAGGAAAATGTTATTTTAGGCCAGACTTTGCTCACATGACCAGTTCTTCATGGCCAAAGTGATTGCAATAAGCACATTCAACTTCGTTTTGAGGGAGAAAAAATTGTTATAGGTGTTCCTTTTTGGTTCAAATATCCATCCTTTTCTTTCTTGCTTCTCTTGTCATGATGGTTTTATATGCAACACATTGAACAACTTTATGACCAAAATTGTGACATGAGAAACATTGTCCATTGAAGTAGAAATTTCTGTGATCATGAAATCTTTTATTTGAATTTACCTATTGATTGTTGCTTCTTTGAGAGATATCCCTTGTATTGTGATGATAATTCTTTATCTGTAAAGATTCTTTATTCCCTTGCTGAGTGGTTGAATGAAGTAAACCAGTTGTAGCTTCTTTTAGATAACTTGGTGCAGAAGCCTGAGAAGATTCTCCGGTATATCCAAGACCCGTCTTAATAAGAGGAGAACGTTGATCCTTGATAATATCATCTAAGGTTTCAGATCCTTTAGAAAATCTAAGATTCAGAGTCTTTACTTTCTCAAGTTCTTTTCTTAGACTTACTACTTCACATTCTAATTTTTCATTATGTTTCTTTGCTTCTTCATTCTGCCTCTTCAGAGTCTCTATGATTATTTTACTTTCTTCCAAGCATATTTTGAGTTGATTATTTTGATCAAGAAAATCATTTTCATCTAGAGCATCCACAAAATCATCCTTATCGTCTCTAGAATTATTTTCAAATGCCATGAGAAGTCTAAGATCTTGTTCACATTCTTCCTCACTATCAGATAACCCATCACTATCTTCATTTGTATAGTAGCTTTTCTTAGAGCTAGATCGGTTCTTATTCCTTCTTGCTACTTCTTTCTCTTTAGCAGATGTTTCTTTATAAGGAAATTTTGCAGCATAATGACCAACTCTTCCACAATTGAAACATTTGAAAGGAAGCTTACCTTTGAATCTTCTGGTTCCTAGTTGGAGTCTTCTCACAAAGTTTGCCTCATCTTCTTCTGAGATATATCCTGATCCTTCCGGTTTTTGAACTTCTTTCCCTTTTGTAGAAGCTTTAAAAACAGCTTCTTTGACTTCAGATGGTCCTCCTCTCCTCATTTCATATGCAGTCAGTATGCCATGAAGTTGCACCACGGAAAGATTTTGAATATCCTGCTTTTCTTCAAGGGCAGAAACTTTTGATTCAAATTTTTCCGTTAGAGATCGTAGAATTTTCTCAACCAAAGTAGTGTCGGATATTTTTTCACCCAGATTTCTCATACGATTTACAATATCATCAATACGTACAAAGAAACTGGCAATACTCTCATCACCATGCATCTTTAAATTTTCATATTCAATTCTGAGAGTTTGGAGTTTTGCACTTTTTACCTTTGCGTCGCCTTCATAACTTAGAATGATTTTGTCCCATATTTCCTTTGCTGTATTCAGCTGCATGACTTTGAAAAATTCTGATTCAGTTAGACTTCCTGTTATAGCATTGACCGCTTTTGCGTTTGATTCATAATTCTTCCTTTCAGTTGGATCTGTTGGTGTAGCAGCTGGATATTGATATCCTTGTTCAACAATGGCCCATACATCAGCTCCCATAGACTGAAGATAGGATCTCATCCTCACTTTCTAGAAGATTAAATTGCTTCCGTTGAAGAGCGGGGGCTTGATAGATGTTGTTCCCTCATGATTGCTCATCTTGCTTGATCTTCCTTCTAGCGGCTAAGCTTTTTCAGAAGGACCTGCTCTGATACCAATTGTTGGGAAAAATACTGAGAGGGGGGGGTGAATCAGTATTTAGTGCAGACAATCAAATTTTTACTTTTTCCTTTCTAAAAACCCATACGCTACTTTACTGAAGGAAACTAGCGTATATACGCGGATATCCTTTACAGAACTCGCGTATGTCCAGAGATCTAATTATGTGTTTTGAATCTTAACTCAGATCATTGCATTATTCATTCATCAGATATTTCAGAAATAGTAAACAGGTGCAGACAGAACAGAATAATCATCACACATATGCAACACACATGAACACCAGGATTTTTAGGTGGAAACCCAATTTGGGAGAAAACCACCGCTGCCATTGTTTCAGCCTTCAAAATTTATTATTAAGAAAACTTCTTACAATCATGTACTAGTGTAGACTCAAACCAGCACGCAGGCACCCACCTGCAGAAGGCTACAACCTTCTCTCGTTTACCAGCCTCTCCTGGAAGGGAGATACAACACCCTGCACTCGTTTACTAGCCTCTCCTGGAAGGGAGCTACTACCCCCTGATAACTTCTACTGGCAGAAAGCTTCCACTTTCATACTGAAGGCTTCAACCCTCAGATCCACTGCAGACCACATTTCATCAATTTTCAAACTGGATCAAACAGCTCCAACACAACCCTTTACTTGTCAATAAAAAACCTTTGCCCAAAGCATCAAACAGAATAGTAAAACCACTGTAACCAGAATATCAGATATAACCCAAACTTCAGAATAGATATGCAGAAACACATTCAACCTTCAGCAACCATTAGATCAGAAATCATACATGCTTTTATTTAATCAGACCCGCGTATATACGCTCTTTTTAGAAGACGAACCCGCGTATACTTAAGTACATTTTCCAAAGAAAACACTAACTGCGCATACGCGCTTTTCTTTCCACATACCCGCGTATGCACACGATTTTCATGAAACAAACCTGTGTATAGATCTATAAAAGATAAACTTTGCAGTACAGACCAGATCTATAAACTTACCCAGATTTCTTCAATCTCTTCAACAGGATTGTGCCAGGTCTTCATCATTCACCATTTCTAGATCTAGAGATCTTGAGCCTTCATCATGTTCATAGGAGCATCATAGATTCAGATCTATCAATTAGGAACAGAGTTCACCCATACAGATATACTTAAGAGTGAAGTATTCATCAAAGCCCAGACTCATCCACACCTTTTGCACAATGATTTTCTTCTCCTTATATGGGGTTACCCTTCATCAATACCATGAGTCAAAACCACATAACTTCCAATGGTATTCCTAGACGGGATCACATAGGTGAACCATCATTCAATACAATGGGTCAATACCATGGTAGTTACCCCTGGTTTTACAAATTTAGAGCACTTTTTCCCATACGCGACTTGGCACGTTATTTCCCGCGTGCATACGCTACTTCGTCTAGACAAATCCGCGTATGCCTTGAGACATACTCTTTTCATCATGTTCTGGCACATACTGACATTCCTTCCATCATTACCTTCTGTAGTCATTGTAGATACTTCAGATTTACATCATTTAACAAGTTCATCAAGTCAAGAACAACTTCGTCAAGTAGGTTGCCATCATCTTCATCAAGTGGGTTGCCATCAAGGACAACACTCTGCATCATATTTCCAACATGCTATCCTTCCCAGGCTACTTCTGCCACAACGTAGAATCTGAAGTGAGAGTGGGTAATGATGATGTTGGGGGAATACCTCCCTCCTCCTTGATCCTACCCAAGACTCTCAGCACTATACAATGACCTCCCAAGGTCTCCACTCTTCTGAAATCAATGAGTGGTGCCGTAAAATGTGAAGCATCTCTCATCCTCTACTGATATGGTGGTCTTCTTGGTGAAATTCCTCTATGCAATGAGACATCAACATCAAGAGTAGAATGCATGTATGAATGGACAGTCTTACCCCTACCTTCACTACGAAATCCAGTCTCCCTCTTCTATGTATCAACATCCTAAAATAGATAAGAGTGTGTGCTCCTCATCAAATGATGTTGATCATCCTCCCTATCACCTCCTTTTATCTCCATGGTTTCACACTATATCATCAATGTCACATGTTGATCATGGGTTGTGCCTTGATCTACATATATGAGATTCTGGGGAATTTCTTGCAATGATACAGGAATCACTCATGTTGGAGAATGTGCTCCCTCTACCTCTGCATGAGGTGCTAGATGTACTCTATATGTGACAGCGATGTTGCCCTCAATCTCTTCTTTATGTATGGGAAACCTCCCAAGAATTGGATCCTCTTTTGACAAAGGGACCTCCATGCCCTCTTGTTCCAGAATATGAGATAGAGGTCTTGCCTCTAACAAGGTAGGATGCAAGATGTCAGCCTCCTCAATGGTTTCCTGAAGTCAAGTTGAGTTTATAGATCCCTACAACACATGCAAAGTTTCTGTTTGTTTTGATTTGTTTGGTTTCTCCAAAGATGCCTTAGAAAGTTTTCCATCAAAAATTTCTACTACCCTCTTAATAAACTTTGCATAAGAAGAAGTATGTACATTTATTTAGGAAAAATACTCAAATATCCACCATGCATAGGCCTTACCTCTCAAATGCAGCGCTGCAACTTTGATGGCTTCATCTTCAGAAATATGGTGTTGCTGCAAATAAGTGTTAAGCTCCTCCACCCAAGCCCAAGCTGAACATGTAGGTGAGCCATCAAAAGTAGATAGGATTAATTTCCTCCTATCATGCTGCTTGCTTCTCTCCACCTTGATCTTGAAAAACTCTAGAAAATTGATATGATCTCTAAAATTCTCAGTTTGAGATTCATATTCATGCAGAAGATCACTAAGAGTTTCCCTCTTAGGCATTTCTTCTTCTTCTATCTCCCTCACAACAAATCTAGGCATGTGACTACGCTGTGCATCATAGTGTGTGGCTGCATGCTCACACTCATCATATGAAAATCTAGAGTTTGCTTCAGATTCAAACTCTCTTGGAGATTCTCTATACATCTCCCACCTCATCTTCTTAAGATCTTTATGAATGCTCTACAAAGTTTGAGAAAGAAACTTTGAAATTCTCTCCTCCTTTCTTCCTCCAAAGAATGGAGTCTTCTTTTTGTCTTTTTTGTTCAACTTTTCTTCTTATTTTCTTCTTGATAGCATAATGGTTGAAATCCACAAGTTGAGCCAAGATTATGCTTCGATACCACTGTAATATCCCAAAATGGGGATGAAATAAAACATGAACATAAAACTGGAAATAGCAATGAATAACATCACACCGAAATGTACGAAATCCAAGGAGCCATTTTATTATGTAAATTAGTAGCAAATGTGTACAACAGAAGTAGACACAACTCAAATAATCAAGGCAAACAAGCCTCCCATGAATACATATGTCAAAAAAATGAAATGCTGCTATATTGCAAAATGCTCATGAACATGTACAATGCAGTCATAGATGGTACACTGCTACATGGAGATGTGAAGTAACATGAATCTACAAATATATGGCTCATAAAATGTTGGGAGTGAAGATCTAAGCTCCCAAATACATTTCCAAGAGAATCACAGAAGGATTTCCTTAAATATGCAAAAGTACAAAATGCCAGAGTTGCAATGACAAAACTGAAATAGCAGCTGCAACTCAAGAACTAGATAGAGATGGTTGAATATTATATACAAGATATATAGACCTCCTCCAATGGATATTCCAAGTGAAAGGCTGACCCTAACACTGAAGATCTGACCCTCCAAACAACCACTACAAACCTTCACTGCAGATGCACACTGAAATAACGCAGTCAAGGAGAGGAACTGCGTTGTAGGAGATAATAAATACTTTGGCCAAGTGCAAAGATGTAAAATATGCTCAGAAATATTCCTAGCTGATCTCTGAGGAGAAGGAAAGCTTCTTCTGTTGAAAAACAAGCTCAGGAGATGGTGTAGTGAACCCTCCACTACTGCACCCTGCAACACAACGTTATACTCTGCAGAAATAACGTTGTAGCTAAAGGAGGTAGTTTGGCCTCAAGCTTGGATGTGGAGAAATTAAGTACAATCTCCCTGAAGAGGCCTCTCAAGAAATGAGATGGGATTCCCGCTTGGGAACACCCAATTCTAAGGAACACAACAATCTCAACTAGACAACTGAACAATGTAGAATAGTCATACAGACCATAAAATAAATATATCTTAACATGTCTTGCTATGGCTGCATTGCCCTCCTTTTATACAAATCGAAGCCCTCTCACCTTAGCTCCCACTCATTAGGGTTTCCTCCACCAAGGAATATTCCTCCCACTATCTCTGCACTGTCTCCCATGATGATCTCCACCTCCTATCCGAGCGTTGTTGACTTGTTCAAACTTGACCTTGTCCACATGTAAATGCCCCTTTTCACACATGAGGGTGTGAAGTCCACCTCCTAAGATGATCCCTTTTCACACTATGAGGGATTTTATTCTTATTTCTGAAATTTATGGGCCTCCTTACCTATTTATTCATCTCCTAAGTGAAATTAGCAAAAATCAATATTCCAATTAGCTGCATGCTAATTTTGGATTATTACATTTATTTTGTACATAAGTGTGTTTTTCAATATTGTACATTTTGGCTTGGTGTGCTCCGCGAGCAGTGTTTCCTACTTATTATCTCTTTTCTTATTGTGGAGATGTTTGTCACTCCTTATGTCAGTTTTGCTAATAGTTCCTGTCGCAGTACCCGGAACCTATCCTTAGCATCTTGGGTAATCTATGATCCTAACGGTGAGTTAGTAGACCTTCAAGGAATTTTTCTAGGATGTGCAACTAACAATGTCACTGAATAGAGTGTAGTTTTCAAACTTCTAGCTAAAGCTATTTTCATTGACATTCATGAATTAATTGTAAACCTAGACTCTCAGCTTGTTGTTCTCTAGCTCAATGGGCGTTATTCTATCAAAAACCCTCTGATTTTAAGGATGTAATTACATGTTCATTTTCTATAAAGGAATTTTGATTATATCACATATCAACACATTCCCATAAGCATGAATACGTTAACTGATGTAGTAGCTAATATTTTATTAGATAGACATTTGGGAAATTAGTAAAATAAATATCATCAAATAGTAAGATTTAGACACGAAAATAGAATATATATATATATATATATATATATTTTTGTGTGAGTGTGTGTGTTGTGTAGGTAAATCCTCTCTGCGGACAGAGACGATCCCTTTAGCCCTAGAATGGGTTTAGCAACAAGGGAACAAGCTAATGTGTAGGTTCCTAGTTAACAAATGAAATATTTTGGGATAGATTGTCCTACCTGAAGTCCAACGTGATTGTCGCAGCTGTAGCAGTGGAGGCCTCTTTATCTCTATCCCGATAGGTCACAGTCCTTCATCAATGGTACTCAGATTCCTGCACAAAGATCAAAGGACAAGAGTAGCGTACAAGACATTAATTGCATTCGTAACTAGCTAATCAGTCGAGGAAGATTAAACACATTACGTAAAATAAACCATATTAACACAAGATGGGAACCAGACATTAGTCTATAAATAGAAAGATATTACAAATGGAGCCTTGACGTCACAGCCTCCTTCAATGGGTTTAGTCAAACTGTGTCTTGAAGGATCTTCGAGGAATTGGGACGAGGTGAGGACAGAAGCCTAAGCTCTCTCTCAATGGAGGTCTCTTTCTGCTCTATCTCAAAATGTTCAACAATTCTCTTAGCTATTCAGTTGTTCAGCTATAATTGTTCAACTAGTGTATCAATGGGAGATAGCTTTATTTATAGAGGGAGAGCAGGAGGTTGGGATCCCTACAATGGTGGAAGGGAGGCCTTATCCTTTATCAGGTTTCCCCAAAAGGTGGAAAAAAGAGGCCAAAGGACGGTGTTCATGGTTATTCAGTTGAACCACCTAGGCTGACTCACCGACAAAGTTGTTAGCATGGAAACTTCACCTATATATTTAAAAAACATTCCAAAAACAATTTGGCATGGGTAGCTCACTGGGAAAGAGCGCCAATGGGCGCAGGGCCCAGTTTTAATCTTCTTCATTGGCTAGAGGGCATAACGGTCTACCAGCGCCAACCCAAAAACATGTGTTTATGATGGTCTGGTCAAGGAATTGTCAACATGAGAAATGTTGTCCTCATGGCAAGGGATGCAATGATGGTATTTGCAAGTCATGCCACTTCTTACTAGTCACAGAAATGGTCCTCTAATGCGAGGGATGGGGATTCCAAGGATGGTGACAAAATGATGTGTAACAAATGCCCCCTAAAGCATGAGGACCGAGAGAGAGGGAGGGGTGAAATGCTTTACGAGAGCCCGTTCGAACCAAAAACTGATGTCAGAAGAGCTGTAAATACAAATACAACTAATATATCTGATACATGAACATGTGGCATGGGCATATCCATCCATATAGAGTACATAAAAACTGAGATTCGAGGTATGGATGCAGCCATCGAGCAGTAAGGATCAACAAATAGACTTAGGTATGGTCGCAGCCATCCAATCAAAAGAGTCATGCAACAAGTCATCATAAACCACAATATCCTATAGCCTGGATATTATCAAACAAAACCCAGGGTCTTGCACTCCATCTTTACCCGAATAAGTACAAATTCAAGCATGTGAATATGTGAGTTGAATTCGAACATGCAAGAAAGTCACCTGATTACCAGCCAATGATGAAATTTGTTAACAGGCACGAGAGAAACCACCAATAATGACAATGGATCTCAAGGTACAATCCACAGAATGTGAACATTGATCTAGCTTTGAACACCCACAGAATCACTCGATCAAAGGCCAATGATGTGGACCTATCGTCGAATTTGAAGAACCTGCCATTGAGGCATGCAAGAACCAAGGTACTAGAAGGGAGTCTCTAGTTCAACTTCTTACATAATGAGATCAAGTCGACAGGAAGTGACCCAGTCGAAGGAGGGCCATAATTTTTCCCACATAATTTACACGAGACAGAGGAACATGATGATAGTGAATCAGGATTAAACAAAAGATCAAAGGAAGGTTGAAAAATGAAATTGAAAACTTCTCTTGAACATATCGGTGGCATGACTCCAGATTTGGTAGTATTTTACATCAAGGGATCTAAGGTGATGATGATGTGGTAAAGAGAAGATGACAATTTGAAATATATTACCCAAACCCATGGAGGAAAAAATGAATGACGAAATGAGATGTCCCCACCCAACACGAACGCAAATGTGTGTCATGTTCAGGGGCGACATACTGCTGACACAACTAAAAACGGGTTCCATTTCCCCCCACCATTTCTGCCGAGTACCCTAATTATTTCTGAAAAAAAAAAACTTGAAGGGGATAGCATATGCTTGTGATGTAAGTTTTTCCTTTGGAAAAATCAATCCTAGTACATTTTATGAGCCCTAGGAAGGAGGAACTTGGTTAACGTCACGGTGATGATTTCTGATGTCATTTAAGTTTTAACAAGTCTAGAAAAGGAAGAAATTGACATATTTTCATGTTTAGAGAGTTTGAAAATAAGCAGAAAAAAAAACTCCAACAGGTCCCTTTTTGTAGGCAGTCTCACAGATCCGAAATGGTAGAAAACAATATTTGGGAGAACCTCTTAGTCGCGATTGGTTAAGGTATTCCTTTTTTGTAAATAATTTGTCTCAGCCTGAACAAGGGGTAAACGTATACTAGGAAGATGAAAATTTTCAGCCTTGAACAAGAGCTTGGCAATCTTTTCATGTTTCGAGAGCCATAAAAGAGCTGAAAGTTGACTCCTCCTAGAGGAATGAGTAGTATTAAGGGTAGCAACTGGTTTAGGTGATGGTGGAACTGCTCAGAACAAGTAAATGTTAAGAGGTTGGCTAACAAGACCACTCATTGCAGTGGTTCCTCAGGAATGGGTAAAACAACCAAGTGAAGGTGTATGATCAGCCAAGCAGATGGTGACGATGGAATGAGAAAACCAAGGCTCATTTGGAAAAACAGGCTGATAAAATGGAAATCATGAGAGGTATTGGTTTCATTTTTACACAAGCTTGAAATCAGGAAACACTGCTTGAAATTTTTTTCATTTTTACACAAGCTTGAAACCAAGATAAAATGTGCTTGAAAATTTTTTCATGCCCCCAGCATGGTGACTCAATTCGAGGTACATGTCCCCCAAGATTTAGTGCATTCACTTGAGTAGACTACTGGTTAATAATGGGTGGATGGAATGAAGTTTCAAATATGAGATCAAGAGAAAGACTCAACTGGGATTTTACGAGATCTAATCAAAAGCTCGAAATGAAAAGGGAACATGTTTCATTTTTTAGCGAGGTTGACACGGTAAAAGAACTATCCTCATGACATATTGTTTCATGTTTTAAGGAGCTTGACACAAGAAAAACGAATGCTACTCCAAAGAGGTTCTTTCTATTTTAAAGAGCTTGACACAAGAAAATGAACTCTGTTGTAATATTCCTAATTTAGCTTCAGCTAATAGGAATATTATTTTTTCTTTTCAAATCTAGATGCATGAATAATTGAGCAAGGAGGTCCCTAATTTGCTCAAGTATGAATAAAAATCCTTCCTAATGTGAAAGGGGATCACATAATAACTAGTCCAAGAATCCACATGTGTGAACAAGGTTAAAAATATGTGCACAAGGTCAATTTTGACCAAGTCAACAAAACTGTCTAGATGCATTGAACCATCTTGTTGGACAGCGCAGTTTTTGTGGAGGAGCCTTTGCATGGAAGCAACCTCATAGTGGGTGGGACCCTTGGTGAGAAAGCTCATCAATTATATAATGAAGGAGATGTAAAGCATATGGAAACATTGCAGATTATATTTTCATGAGGTCTATTTAGACTTCCTACATACTTAGCTGTTTAGCTAAGTTGTTGCACTGCTTAGTGCAAGGGTTTACCCGGGTGTGGATTCCCTACTCTTTAATGGAGATATTGCTTGTGAAATCTTAGAGGAGGTTTCTGATCTGAATTTTCCACTATGTGGTGTTGGGCCAAGCACCTACCTTCAGCAAAAATGCATTCCCATTCAGAAAACTATGTTATTTCTTGAGGTGTGCAGTGGAAGGGGTGAAAACCCCAATTGGAGGAGCTAGTTTCCTAGGAGGAGGATCAACCTTTCTTTGGGAAAGCTAGGAGTATCATATTCAGCCATTTCTTTGATTTTTCAGCCATATATTGTAGAGCTTCATCCATACAACATTATTCAGCCACAAATTTGCAGCAACTTTCTCTTGTATATATTTTCTGTCAAGAAATCCTTGCTGGGTCTTCTTGGATTTGTGTAAAAGATATTAGATATCTAATTTTATGCTTCATTGAGCATTATAATAATATTATAAGATTTATTTCTCCATTTCTTGAGTTAATATCTCTTTATTCTGCGCAGTCTCTTATTCAGGAACTCCGACATTCTGTAGTCTTGGGGTTTTGACAATTTCTAGCTGTCTTTAGCATGGGAGACCTGTTTAACTATGCTAAATGCATTTTTTTTTAATTTATTGAATTCATGTCTTGAATTGTCTGTTATAAGGGACACAACCATCATTTTTCACTGTTATAACCCAGATATTCAGAAAATAACATTTTGGGGCCAAAACTGCTGCTTTTCCCCACTTGGTGACATTGTAAAAGGGCATAGTTTGTTGTTGTGATTGATTTATGAAAGCTATGTGTTTAAATAAATTATATTCTATGATAAATTTCTGTTATAAAACTTTGTAATACCTTAAGTTATTCTTATTGTTGTAGAAAATCCCGGTTTTGGGATATTACAGTGGTATCAGAGCAACAATCTTGGCTCAACCTGTGAGCTCAAGAATTATGGAGTCTTCTCATGGGGAGAAGGATATTTTTATAAGAGATCATAGAAAACCCTTGTTTTCTATATAAAATAGTTTCTTAAAACTTCTCTTTTCAAGTCTGCAGGGAAAAACCAAGGGCATCAAAGAAATGAGGAGAGAAACACATGAAGATCCCTCATACAGATCTATATAGGAGGAAGATCCTAAATCCTTATATTTTGGATATGAGCACTCAGCCATATCATCAGATCTACCATGTTCTATCAGCAACTTCTTCATGGAGAGAAATAAAGGAGATATGCCAAAGGAAATTACTCTTGGTGATTATTTGCAGGAATATGAAGCTCAATCTGAAGAGTTCAAAGGTCACTTGAATTTCCAAGGGTTTTTCCCAATGAAGGAGGAAAAGAGCACAAGGAGCAAGAAGAAAATTGAGGGTATATTCTTTCTATCCATTTTTGATGGATCACCTCTATGTCTAGCTAGGGCTTGGGTGAAGGAGCTAAACACCTTTGTGCAACAACATCAAGTTCTGGAAATTTAGACATCAAAGTAGCAACACTGCATTTTGAGGGTAAGGCCTATGCTTGGTGGTTGTTTGAATCATTTTCCTTAAAGAATGAAAATACATCTACTTATGAAAATTTCATTGAAATATTAGTAGAGAGGTTTGATGATATCTCATGTGAAACATCTTCTATTGCAACTATCAAACCACAACAAACAAAACTTTTGCATGAGTTGGGAGGGTCTATATATCCAACTCCATTTCTAAAAAGCAATGAAGAGGAGGTGAGATTGTTTGATACTTTTCAAAGGGCAAGATATCCTTTAGAGGAAGGGCTTCCTTCTCAAAAGGAAGACATAAAGATTCTTTCTTTGAAAGAGGACCAAGATCTAAGGCCTCTTGTTGAGGGTAAGGCAACTTCAACTAGTGAAGGAGAGGAAGGAGAAGCAGGACAAGATAACATAGCCATAATAAGGGCACCTCAAACAACACATGAAGAAAAGGATGGAGCACTTTCTCCAAGGAAAGAAACTCTTGCACTCTTGTAAAGAGTTCCAAAATATCTCACACATAGAGCTCTTGGCAAAACACATGAGCAGCATGTACCTTCATTGCCAAGTGATGGGATCTTGAAGATAGGAGAAGGAAAAGAGGGGGAATGGCATCACAAGATGAATAGCATGTACCCTTCTCTATTTAAGATTTTTAAAGAACAAAGAAGGCAAGAGGACCTATGCAACAAAGGTAGGGGAAAATCTGTCCACCTACATTCACACCCTACTCTATGCCTTGATGCCTCTTTGCAAGGAGGCATTTCAGCAAGAATACCTCCTAATTGGAGGGAAACTAAATTTTTCTCTCAACTATATGCAGCTTCAACATATTTGTTTAAAGAGGGAACCTTGGAAGGAGCCACTACAGCACTGAAAACCATTGATGGAAGGCTAGGAAAATTTCTGAAGTTGACCTTGTTTTCTTCCATTCATCTATTTGCATTGGAGGGGATAGATTCAAAAATTTGTGCTGATATGAGCATAGTATCAAGAGGCTATTCCATAGTTTTGGGACAGAAAAGGATACTCCAATATATAATGAGGATTTTTGAACATACAAAAAAAAAAAAAAAAATCATTTTTGCATGGAAGAGCAAAGAGGTTGAAGTTTTTGAGAAAGAGAACCTTTCAAGGGAAGGGTGACTTTCCTAAACTCCAATATTGTCTTGAGAAACATCATCTGGAAGAGGGGAAACAAAAGAAGGTTGGGAATACTCTAACATGTGACTTTGACATCAAGCATTTCAAGGTGGAGAGCCATCATATGACAAATGCATCATTTCATATTTCTACAATGCTGTCAATGTTGGGAAGCCTAGACCCTTGTTGGGAGTCCCAAATATTGATGGAATATTATAAGGACCTATTCACATGTAAGGTTCTTGATGGGCAAGCAATTTCTGGAAATTACAAATTAGTTGATGGAATCATTTATGTTCATGATTAGATTTACTTAACTAAATATTCCAAACTCAAGAATGAACTACTTGACACAACCTCTGAGGTCTTGATTTCAAATCCCACTAGCTTCATTAAAAAATATCATGCTATCTTAGATGGATTTATGTGGGAGAATTTCAAGGAGGATATGCACTCTCATATGAGTAAGTGCATGAATCATTTGCTGGTTGAGGAGGAACATAGCTCTTGGGAAGAGTTATCATTATCACCTCCTTATTAATTGAATGTGAGAGGGGACTCATTCATGAGCTACCTTGCTGATTTTAAACAAGTGTATGAAAAACATTATATTTCTGAATCGCATGATGTATCTATTATATACTTGTATTCTCTTAACACTCATGTGCAGGTCTTGGCTCCAAGAGGGGGCACTTTTGCTGATGGGCTTCATGAGCCACTTTGGCCATGAACCATGGTGATGTTGGCCATTCTTTGGGAGATCTTGGAGAGATTATGTAATCTTCATGGTGTTGTTCCTTAACACCAACCATCATACACCTTCTCCAAGCATGCAAGAAGGATGGGGCAGCAATCAAGTGTTGGGGAGAATGCTTTTCATATCATATCCTATGGAAGTTAGGAGGAAAACTGCACTAGTTGCACATGAGGGACCATTGTCCTTCTCCCTTATTGTATATGGCAGCTAGCATGATCTTACTTATGCTCCCACATGCTGAAGATGTTCTTATCTTTGTTGGAGGCATGGTTAGAAGAGATGCACACTTGTTGGATGTGTCTTCGGGGGAAGAGAGTCCCTAATTTTTCTACACTACATGTTCCAAGGGGAGCATGAGAAACTATATGGCCACCATTGCATATTACTTGGTTCGGTATGATGTGGACCATATGTTTTGTTGGAGCACTTGGGGCATGCCTCTCATGAGAAATTGGGAGGAGATTTTCTATGAATTACCAAGATGGAGGGTGATTCATTCTATTTGGATGATAGCATGGAGGAGGAAGACCTCCATTGATGATGAGATTCCCCATGATTGTCAACACTTCAATCATGAGAAGGCCATGGATCAGTAAGAAGGTTTCCATAACAACCTTCCATTCTTTCATGACGAGAGCCATTGGGTTTATTCACCAAAGGCCAACTTGCACACTTGGGAGGAGCCATTGGGAGATGGAATTTTTGTATAAATTCTGAAGCAATGGAGGAGACTATGGGATGAGAAGGCCACAAGAAGAGGAGGGGAGATTTTGCAGTACCCTTGCAGTTGCTTGAGGACAAGCAACATTAGGGAGGGGGAGACTGTAATATTTCTAATTTAGCTTCAGCTAATAGGAATATTAATTTTTCTTTCGAAATCTAGATGCATGAATAATTGAGCAAGGAGGTTCCTAATTTTCTCAAGTATGAATAAAAATCCCTCCTAATGTGAAAGGGGATCATGTAATAAATAGTTGAAGCATCTACATGTGTGAACTAGGTAAAAAATATGTGGACAAGGTCAAGTTTTACCAAGTCAACAAAACTGTCTAGATGCATTGACCCATCTTGTTAGACAACGCAGTTTTTGTGGAGGAGCCTTTGCATGGAAGCAACCTCATAGTGGGTGGGACCCTTGGTGAGGAAGCTCATAAATTATATAATGAAGGAGATGGAAAGCATATGGACACATTGGAGATTATATTTTCATGAGGTCTACTTAGACTTCCTGCATACTTAGCTGTTTAGCTAAGTTGTTGCACTGCTTAGTGCAAGGATTTGCCCGGGTGGGGATTCCCTACTCTTTCTTGGAGATCTTGCTTGAGAAATATAAGAGGAAGTTTCTGATATGAATTTTCCACTAAATGGTGTTGGGACAAGCACCTACCTTCAGAAAAGACGCAGTCCCATTCAAAAAACTGCGTTATTTCTTGAGGTGTGCAGTGGAAGGGGTAAAAACCCCAATTGGAGGAGCTAGTTTCCCAAAAGGAGGATCAATATTTATTTGGGAAAGCTAGGAGCAGCATATTCAGCCATTTCTTTTCTTTTTAAGCCATATATTTCATATCTTCAGCCATATAGCATTATTCAGCCACAGATTTGCAGCAACTTTCTCTTGTATATCTTTTTTGTCAAGAAATCCTTGCCGGGTCTTCTTGGATCTGTGTAAAAGAGATTAGATCTCTGATTTTATGCTTCATTGAGTATTATAATAATAATATCAGATGTATTTCTCCATTTTTTGAGTTAATCTCTCTTTAGACTGCGCAGTCCCTTATGCAGCAACTCTGACATTCTGCAGTCTTGGGGTTTTGACTATTCCTAGTTGTTTTGGGCATGGGAGACCTGTTTAACTATGCTAAATGCATTTGTTTCTGAAAATATCTTGCATACATGTCCTAAATTGTCTATTCTAAGGGACACAACCGTTATGTTTTACTGTTATAACTTAGATATTCAAAAAATAACGTTTTGGGACCAAAACTGCTGCTTTCCCCCGCTTGGTGACATTGTAAAAAGGAATAGTTTGTTGTTGTGATTGATTTATGAAAGCTATGTGTTTAAATACATTATATTAGATGATCAATTTCTGTTATACATCTTTGGAATACCTTAAGGTATTCTTATTGTTGTAGAAAATCCCGGTTTTGGGATATTACATTTGGCCAAGTGCCAAGATATGAAAATATGCTCCATAATCTTCCTTGCTGATATCCCAAAGGAATGGAAGCTCCCTCATATAAAAAAAAATCTCTGGAAGTGGTGTTGTGAACCCCCATTGCAACACCCTACAACATAACGTTATATTGCTACAGAAATAACACTGTAGCTGAAGGAGGATGCTTGGGCTCAAGCCTAGATGTGGAGAAATTCAGTACAAGCTCCTTCAAGAGGCCTATCAAGAAAGGAGAATGAATTCCTAAACAAGAATGCCTTGTGCTAAGCAGCACAACAATCTCAACTAAATAGTTGAAGAAAGAAGAATAGTCATGCAGACCAAAATCCAATATTCAATTCATAAGATGTCTTGTTATGACTGCCTTGCCCTCCTTTTAAACATGTGTGAGCCTTCTTGCCTTGGGCCCCACTCATTAGGGTTTCCTTCACCAAGGAACCTTCCTCCTACTTGCATTGCGTTGTCTCCATGGATGATATCTTCCTCTCATACCAGCGCTGTTGACTTGGTCAAACTTGACCTTGTCCTCATGCATTTGTCCCTATTCACACATGAGAGTGTAAAATCTAGCTAGAATTATGATCCCTTTCCACATTATGAGGGATTTTATTATTATTTCTGAAATGTATGGGCCTCCTTACCCATTTATTCATCTCCTAAGTGAAATCAACAAAAAATAATATTCCAATTAGCTGCATGCTAATTTTAGAATATTACAGCTTGCGCAATTACCGATGAATGAAATCCCTAGTATTTAGGAATTTTGGCCTTCCTAAACTACACAAGGATCATGGGAAATCCAATGTGTGTTTGGTTGCATGGGTGAAACCCAATAATCCTACAACTGATAGTTAACACCCCTTTCACCTTTGTCTCAACTGGGTCTCCATTGGAACTGACATGCATGAAATTAATAATAGTAAATCATCAGTTGCATGTTAGATCACTAATTATGAATCAAATAATATTTAATTCACTTGATCTCTCACTAGTGCAATAAACAGTTACAACTAGCTCAACTAACTTTAACTCACCTAACTGAGTTAACTTATTACTCATGCATTGAAATAATGCACCAACTGCACTTCGAACTCTATTACAACTAGAATTACTCTGCATGCCTCACCAACTACCCTCAACTATAAATTCATGAGCTAAATAAGTTTATCACACTCAGTTAACTATTACAAGTGATTTTGAGATAAGATTACATTTTATTTTCTAATTTAATTAAGGGAAAATTAAAATAGATACTGCACCAAATTTAGCCCACACCAGTGTAGGTGCTACTAAGACCTGTTGGTCCCACACTAGTGTAGGTGCTGCAATTTATTTTTTGGCTTCAACACTCCCTCTCAACAAGAAAGGGATTATCTGCCACCCCAATCCTACCTCTATGGTATTCAAATTTTCTCTTGGTAAGTGGCTTCATCAGAATATATGCATCCTGATCTTCCGTGGGAATGTACTGAAGTAACATTATGCGCCTTTGAAAACAATATCTGAGAGGGTAGTACCAAATGTCTATGTGCTTGGACCTATCATGAAACACAGGATTAACCAAGACTTTAATGCAACTCTAGTTATCACAATGTATGACTGTCAGATCCATATGAGAACCAAACAAACCAACCAGCATCTTTCTCATCTAGATGGCCTCACATGTAGCTTGAATTTCTACCATGTACTCCACCTCCACTGAACTGAGTGCCACAGATCGTTTCTTCCTGCTATACCAAGAAACTGCAGTCAATCCTATGCTGAATATCCCTCCTCATGTGCTCTTTCTGTCTGATGGACTACCTGCTGAATTTTCATCCGTGAAGCCTTGAAGATTCACTCCCTTTGTCTGTCTGTATCATAATCCATACTATGTAGTGCCCGTGAGTTATATCAATAGATGCTTCCTCACCTTTCAAAAGAGCTTGGTCGGCTTAACCATAGCTTGATTCAGCCGATTAACTGTGTAGCAAATGTCTAGTCCGGTGTTCACCAAGTACATCAGTGAATATACTAGCTTCTTGTAGATAATAGAATCCAATACTTCTCTAGAAGTAGCATCCTATTTCCTCCAATTTGTTGGAAGAGGAGTGTCCATGGGTTTACAACTCTGCATGTGAAACTTACCCAGTATCGATTTGACATACTTTCCTTGAGAAACAAAAAGTTCACCATGCCGCTGCCATATTTCCAAACCAAAGAAATAGTGAAGGAGTCCCATGTCCTTCATTTCGAACTCCCTTGAAAGATTCTCCTTGCATGAGTTTATCAACTGCTCATCACCTGTCAAAATTATATCATCAACATAAAGTATGATAATCAAGAGCTTACCATCCACCACAATATGGTACAAGTTTGCATCCGCTTCAATTTTGGTGAAGCCCAACCTGGTGAAATAGCTATCAATCCAAGTGTACTAAGTATGAGGTGCTTTATTCAACCCATATAGTGCTCTCTTGAGTCAACACACATGTGACTCACTGTCAAATATCTTGAAACCTTTTGGCTACTCTATGTACACTTCTTCCTCAATAAATCCATTGAGAAACACAAATTTCACATCCATATGATGAATATGCCACCTCATCTGCACTGAGAGTGCAAGGATAGATCTAATGTAAGAGTACCTCACGACTGGTGTGAAAGTATCATCATAGTCAATCCCCTCAATCTATAGAATCCTCGGGCCAATAATATAGCCTTGTACTTCTCCACACTCCCATCAACAACTTTCTTTACCTTGTAGATCCGTCTAGATCCATCCACTGATTTGTCGACCAGTCTTGGGACAATCTCCCATGCACTGTTCTTGATGATGGAGTCATACTCCTCTACCATTGCATCAACCCAAATTGGTTGCTGAACTGCTTCCTAAAAGAAAAATGGTTCTATTGGAATACACTTGCTCGTAAGAGCCATGTATCTAGTAAACCTATCTGGAGATTATCTTTGTCTACGCAGTGAAGTATGGGCTCCTACATTCTCTTCTGCATCAAGTCTCAATCTATCAGCTTCAGTGGTGCGACTTCTACGATTTCTGGTGGATGGATCTGCATGAGTGTTTTCTGCCACTCCATGATCCTCTGCATGTGGATTCTACACATATTGAAGCTCATCCTTTGGAACCAAGAGTTCCTCCTCTACATGCAAATCCAGCTCCCTCTCAAGGGACAATCACATGGCTTTATACACTTGATAATTGTGGGGAGTTTCAGTGTACCCCACAAATATCCCAATCTTAGCTTTTGGTTCCAACTTCTTCTTGGGGTATTTGTTCACTTTCACATAAAAATATGAGCCAAAAATATTAAAATTTTAAACATTAGGTTTCTTACCAGTAAAATCCTCTTCTGGTGTACTCATGCCAAATATCCTATGAGGACAACGGTTTTGCACAAATACTGTTGTGTTTTATGCCTCCACCCATAGATGAAACGGTAGGCCCTAATCATGCAACATCTCTCTTGATGCACCCACAATTGTTCTGTTCTTTCTTTCTGCGACCCCATTCTACTGTGGGTTATGAGGCACAATCAGTTCTCTCCGAATTACTTATTTGTTTCAAAAGTTCTTGAATTCATTGGAGATGTACTTACCACCATTATCGCTCCTAAGAGCCTTCACATGCTTCCCTGTGTCTTTCTCCACCAGTGATTTGAACTCAAGAAACTTTGAGAACGTCTAATATTTCTTTTGCATGAAGTAGATCCAGCACTTTCGAGAAAAGTCATAAAAAAATTTCACACAATACTTATGCTTTGCTATCGAAGCAGTACAGAATGGTCCACACACGTCTCAGTGAACTCTCTCAAGGATTTCCGAAGATCAGTTCTCCTTCTCATGAAAATTGGCCTTTGCATACTTCCCCATTTTATATCCCTTGCATGTGTCTAACTGCGCAAGTGTACCCTTGGGAATACCTGTAGAAATCTGTTGCATGGCCCTCAAGGCTCTGTGGTGAAGATGGCCCAATCTCCTGTGCCATAACTCACCCTCATCTCGGCTCACCACTTTGTATGCCTTACCCATCAATGCTGCACAACCGTCTACATCAATTTTATAGATATTCTTAACTCGAATCCCAATATTCTTGGCTTTCCCTGTTGTTTTTTGTCGCAGGAAATATTTTCCTTCACTGAAAAAACATCATAGCCTCTATCCTCCAACATTGCAACTGAGACTAAATTTTTCTTCAAGCCTGGTACATGCATTACATATTTTAATTGAAAGGGTTTAATTGATTTTCTCTAGAAGGTAATGGTACCAATCCTAGTAGCACAGTACTGCTCGTCATCACCCATTTCGATATGCATCTAAAGGTCCTTCTCCTCCAAGCAACTGAAAAGTTCTTTGTCTCCTGTCATGTGAAGAGAGGCACCACTATCCAAGTACCACACCGATCCCATTGCACTTGACACCATGCATGAAATGAGCAAGAAGTCAAGCTCAAATTGTGAGGCCAAATCCTCACTAGCTGAAGATCCTAAAGCCTTCTTGTTCTTCTTCTTTTGTGGAAAATTAGTGGCATAATGCCTATGCTCATGACAATGAAAACACTTCACTCTGGACATGTCGCAGTTCTTCCCATATTTACTGGACTCGGAATTAGAATGGAATGTATTTTATTTCCCCTTCTTCACCTTGGCAGGAAAAATACAATATTCTTCATCTTCATTCTTAGATGAAGATCCATCTCTGGTATTCCGTCTGAACTTTTCTTGCACCAAATCCGACCAAAGTTGTTCCCAATCTAACAACTTTCCCCTTCCATTGACAGAATCCTGATAACTATGCCAACTCTTGGGAAGTCCTAGAAGAGATAAGCTCACCAATTCATCATAATTGGAAGTAATACCAACGCTCCTAATCTCATTCCGACATTGGAAAAAAATTGTTAAATATTTTGGCATGGAGTCGCCTTTCTCCATTTTGATCTTCTTGAGTTTATCCTTCATTTCCATTTTTCTATAATCACTGTTGCTCTGAAATAGATCTATCAAAGCTTTCCACATTGCATATGGTGTCACTTTTCCATGGAGACTTGAGACAATGTGGTCTCGTACTCCCTCAAGTAATATCCTCCTCACCTTTGAAATTTTTTTTTCCATGCATCAAGATTAGCAGCATCTGTCACAACGGGTTTGGGAACATCATTGTCAATGAATTCATTCAATATATTGTCCTCCAGTACTTCCTCCATCCTATATTTCCAAGAAATATAGTTAAATATTCCCTCAAGTTCATACTCCAATCTCAAACCATTGAAAGCCATTTCGATCCTAAATCACCTGTAGCACCAAGAAAGTATTTTGCAAATTTAAATTCTATTCAGTCACAAACTCAGCTTCTCCTCCACTATAGTGATTTCCTGTTCACTGATACCATGTAGAAATTATACAAAAATATGTATATCATGGACTCAATATGATCTAATAATGTACTAAATCTAGATACTGAATTGCTTCTACAAATAAATTGTGGAAATTAAACGCAATCACCAATCACATGAAGTAAAGAAAGAATCAAATCAAACCACAATACAGATAATTTCCCAGGGAAAGCTTGCTTCTCAAAACCCCACTATATTCTATTGTATATTCAACATGGAAACATGAAACAATTACAATGCAATATTCTCACAAGAGTCTCGAGCACTCTGCTAACTGTCTCACACTATCCTGGACAAAACTAGCCAACACTTAGCCAATTGTTAGCCTCTAAACAACTTGCCTTTCTTGTGCAATTCCTGATGAATGCAATCCCTATTCTTTAGGAATTTTGGCCTTCCTAAACTATGCAAGGATCATGGGAAATCCAATTTGTGTTTGGTTGCATGGGTACAACCCAATAATCCTACAACTGATAGTTAACTTCCCTTTCACCTTTGTCTCAACTAGGTCTCCAGTGGAACTGACATGCATGTAGCTAATAATAGTAAATCATTAGTTGCATGTTAGATCACTGATTTTGAATTAAATAATATTTAATTCACTTGGTCTGTCACTAGTGAAACAAACAGTTACAACTAGCTCAACTGACTTTAACTCACCTAACTGAGTGAAATGATTACTCATGCATTAAAATAATGCACCAACTGCACTTCGAACTCTGTTACAACTATAATTATTGTGCATGCCTCACCAACTACCCTCAACTCGAAATTCATGATCTAACTGATTTTATCACACTCAGTTAACTATTACAAGTGATTATGAGATAAGATTACATCTTATTGTCCAATTTAATTAAGGGAAAATTAAAATAGACACTGCACCAAATTTAGCCCACACCAGTGTAAGTGTTGCTAAGACTTGCTAGTCCCACACTAGCGTAGGTGCTGCAATTTCTTGTTGGACTTCAACAGTCAAGGAAGAACTACATAAACTATTGGATGTAGGTTTCATTTATCCTATATCAGACAATGAGTGGGTATCTCCTCTTATCCTAGTCCCGAAGAAGAATGGAAAATGGTGAATCTATGTTGATTATCGGGAACTTAACAAAGCCACCAAGAAGTACCATTTCCCTTTTCCCTTTATAGAACAAGTCCTGGATGGCCTTGCAGGAAAGAAATTATTTCCTTCTTAGATGGGTTCAGTTGGTATAACCAAATCTAAATCAGCTCCGAGGACCAGGACAAGACTACTTTCACCTACACTTGGGGTACCTTCGCTTACAGAGTCCTACCATTTGGGTTGTGCAATTCCCCAACTACCTTCCAAAGAGATGTCTTGAGCATTTTCTCTGAGCTAGTCCATTACTCAGTTGAAATATACATGGATGATTTCACACCCTATGGGGATGACTTACAAGAATCTCTCTCCAATTTGGGAAAAGTGCTCAGAAGGTGCAATGAGATGCATCTCTCCCTGAGCCCAAAAAAGTGTGAATTCATGAAAAGAGTAGGAGTTGTGTTGGGACACTCAATCTCCCAAGTGACCCGAGAAAAATCACTATTATCAAAAGGGTAACTGCTCCTCAAAATGGTTAGCTGGATATTATATAAGATTCATCAAAGATTTCAGTAAGATGGCTTTTTCCCCTATTTGGTTTATTGGCCAAATATTTTGAGTTTACATGGTGCAGTCTTTGTCCAGAGGCTTTTGATCTCATCAAGGGAAATTTAACTACTGCTCCCATTCTTTGAGGTCCAAATTGGACTCTGCCTTTCCACATCCACACAAATACATCCGACAAAGCTATGGGGGCAGAATTAGGGCAGTTAGAAGACAAATTAACTTATGCAATCTATTTCATTAGTAAGAAATTTCCTAAGGCCAAACTCAATTATACTATCACTGAGAAGGAAATTCTAGCCACTGTCTATGATTTAAACAAATTTAGACATTATGTCATTGGGTATCATACCTTTGTACACAATGACCATGAAACCATCAAATATTTAATGAACAAACCAGATGTTAATGATAGGATAATTAGATGGTTGTTACTATTATTAGTAGTTTGACCTAACGATTGTTGATAAACCTAGAAAGGAGAATGTCGTTACATATTTTCTATCCAGGCTAGCTCTATATGCAAATGAAGAAGGAATGGTGGATGACCAGTCGCCAAATGAACATATCTTCGCTATATCAATGCTATCACCATGGTTTGCTAACATAGCTAACTACTTGGTTTCTGTAAATTTACCTCCTAATCTCTCATTCAAGGAGAAAATCAAGAATATTATAAAAAGCACCCCTTTCACATGGATTGGGGGAAATCTCTTCAAGCTAGGCCCTAACCAAATTCATAGAATATGTGTGAGGGAGGAAGAAGTTTTTGATATCCTCTTTGCATGTCATGATAGCCCTTGTGGAGGCTACTTTGCTGCAAAAAAGGTCTGCCTTCAAAGTTTTGTAGGCATGATACTATTGCCCTACCCTTCACCAGGATTCCAGAAAATACATTAACAGGTGCGACCGATGCCAAAGGATAGGGAAACCTACACAAAGGGATGAGATGAATTTGCACCCTTAGGTGGCTCTTGAGCCATTTAAAAAATGGGGCATGGACTTCATTGAACCTATTGATCCACCATCCAGACAGAAAAATTATATCATAGTCTACACTGACTACCTGACAAAGTGGGCTAAAAAAAAAAGCTGTGAAGGTAGCAACTGAGGAGAAAGTAGCAGAATTTATGAGGGAGAATGTATTTTACAAATTTGGATACCCCAGAGAAGTAGTCACTGATTAGGGGGCACAATTCAAATCTCATCTCATTGATAATATTATGAGGAGGCACAAGATAAAACATAAGACTTCTACTGCCTACCACCCTAAAGCGAATGGCCAAGTGGAAATGACTAACAGAGCCTTGGAGAGTATCCTCACCAAGGTTGTGAGAAACAGCATGAAAGATTGGGAAGACAGATTAGTAGAAGCCACTTGGGCCTACAACACTACTTGGAAAACAACAACATGATTCACTCCTTATGACCTAGTCTATGGCAATAAATCTTTGCTTTCAGTTGAATTTGAATTCAACACCTTAAGGGTGGCAGCTGAGTTAGACCTAGATATATCAAATGCCCCAAAAGAGAGTTTGCTGCAATTAAATGGATTGGATGAGTTAAGGATGCAAGAACTCCTTCACAGAGAGGTAATTCAGCTGCAAAGGAAGGTATGGAATGACAAGTACATTAAGGAAAATACCTTTCAAGAAGGAGATTGTGCATTGTTGTATGAATCAAGGTTTAAGGATTTCAAGGGAAAACTCATGAAAAGATGGCTGGGACCCTACAAAGTGGACAAATTTTATGATAATGGCGCAGTTTAGATCAAAACCATAGATGAAAAAGGAATTCCCCTACTTGTCAATGGTTACATGCTCAAGGTTTACAAGAATCCTCTGTCTAGGGCAAAATTTATAAATTCCATAAACAGAGAGGTGTATGTCATAGGAAACTCCATAGTTTCCAGCGCCTCCTAGAAGAAAAGATAAAAAAATAAAGGGGCATGGGTGAAAACCTCTCTGAGGTGCCCTAGGCCAACTACAGGGTTGAAAACATCCATGAGGCAGTCTTGGAGCAAGAGAAAAGAAAGAAAAAAGAAAAAACAGAGAATAAAATATCCTTGGGTGAAAACCTCTCTCAGGCGCCCAAGGCAAGCCTATGGGTTGAAAACCTCTATGGAGGCAACCCACTCGCCTTAAAAAAAAATAAAAAAATAAAAAAAAATAAAAAAGAAAAGAAAGAAAATGAAAAAAATAAAAATACCTATGCACTTATGTGTTTTTCTATTTGGTAGGTTATTGATTAAAGATGGTTTTTGAGATCCAGAGGAGAAATTTCTCTTCTTTCTCTCTTCTCCTCTGCTTGCAAACTCCATAAGCCACTCCATCATACATCCATTTCACCCATCACATAGGCAAAAATTTCATTTTTTTTCCTAAAATGTAATTTCTACAGGAAAATTAGGCAGCTACAATATCCTTTTAGCACTACAGGAAACTCGTATAAATGCTACAAGAAACTCATTCATGAAGGAAAAATCCCTCTCAAGGATTTCTAAACTTCAATAAGGTCATGATAATTCATGCTTTTCTTATACCTACCATTCCCAAACCCTTGTTTCACTCCATGCACAAGGATTCATTATCTAAACCCTGTGTTGCACCATTAGCAGCTAAATCATTGGAAACTTGGCATGTGTAATATTCCCAAATGGGAAAATCAGCAATATAGGCACCAAAAACGCATTTTTAAGAAAATTATTCTATAACAGTCAATAATAGCCCATGGATCCATTATTTTATACATTATAGCAATCAAATATGCAAGGAGATTAGAAACAAATCATTATAGCTTAGTTAAACATGCCTCCCAAGCCCAGAACAACCCAAAAACACTGCAACCCCATGACTACTGCAACATAGAAATTATAAAGCAAGTAACAACATAGTTTAATGAGGGTTTATACTAAATAAATAGAGAAACAAATAGATCTTCTGATATATTACTCAAGAGAGATGGAAAACTGAGATCTAGTCTCTTTTACACAATTCCAAGATAACTCGACAAGGGTTTCTTGAAGAGTATGAGATACAGGAAGAATAAATTGCAGATCTGTGACTGAATGATGCTGTCTTATTGAAGCTCTGCACACATATGTCTGGAAATACAAAGAAATGGCTGCAACTCCTCCTTCTAGCTTTCCAAGTGAAAGGCTAACCCTCCCACTAGGAAACTAGCTCATAGTCAGAGGTTTTGACCCCTCCACTGCAACAATATGAAAAATAACGCAGTTCCTCAAGGAGAATACATTATAGTTGTAGATGACTACTTGACACAATGTCTGATGGTGGAAATAAATCCTAGAATGCTCCTCTCATATTTATTCAACAAGTCCTCCAAGGAAGAGTGTGGAATTCTTGCATGAGAATACCCTTGCACTAAACAGTGCAACAAACCCAACTAAACAGCTGAAGCATGTAGTAAGTCATAAGAATAAAACATAAAAAATATTTTGAATGCCCCATATGGCTGCCATTCCCTCCATTATATACTTGATGAGCTTCCTCACCATGGGTCCCACCCATTTATGAGGTTACTTCTATGCAAAGACTCCTCCTCCAAAATTACACTGTCTCCACTAGCTCCACTCTCTCATTTACAACGCTGTTTGATTTGGTCAACCTTGACTTAGTCTCCATGCATTGTCTCCTTTCACACCCAAGGTGGCTTTATTCTGGCTATCTAAATTGATCCACATTCACACTGGGCTGTCTTTATTGATGATTCACTCCCTCCATACCAATGCTGTTGACTTGGTCAAACTTGACCTTGTCCACATGCATTAGCCTCTGTTCACACATGAGGGTGCTTTATCTAGTTATGAATATGATACCTTTTCACATTAAGAGGGATTTTATGCCTACTAAGGAGATTTATGGGCCTCTTTACCCATTTATTCATCTAAATAGATGTCAAGAGAAAAATTAATATTCCAATTAGCTGCATGCTAATTTAGGAACATTACAATCTTCCCCTCCCAAATGTTGCTTGTCCTCAAGAAACTACAAGGGTTCTACAAAATATCCAATGGATATGTCTCCTCCCAAACATACAAGTTAGCCTTTGGTACATAAACCAAATAGCTGCCATCATGAAGAAGTGGGAGATATATGGAAAGAGTTATATGTTGTCCATTGGCATCCTCAAGGCATGAGAGATGGAAAATGTTAGGTGCCTCAACCCCAATGAGAAATTCCAATCTCCATGCTATCAACCAAACAAAGTGAGCCATCCTTGGTAGCTCATAGAAACAATCACCACTCCCCTGCTCTTGCAATGTATAGGGGCTACATGGCTATAAAGGAGAGATCAAGTTATTCAACTCATGTTGTATCTCCCTCCATTTATGATAGATATGGAACTACTGGTCTTGGGATGTAATAATATGGTCATTAAGGAGCCAAAAGTATTTGGAATCTCATGATCCCACTCTTTGGTTCTAGGAACCTCTCTTGCCCAATTTACCACACATATAGTGAATAGAGTATTATCATCATATGGGTTCCAAAATAAACATGAACTAGGTGTCACATGACATAATGGATGGTGAAAATAGCCCCTCAAGTGATTCCAGCATTTTTCTTCTTCTAGCTGTTCCAAAACATGATATGATAAGTGGCCATCCAACCACCTACTTGCTTCCATAAGCTTCTCAAAAGCTTGAAAATAGTAGAGGACATTAGGTGTTGGCTGAATATGAACTAGGAAAAACATGTCTTGCCCAAAGCCCTCCATGAAGTGGTTATTCCCATCATTGAATGTAGTTCTAATACATGATACCCAAAGAGAGGCTTTCCCTCTTGTGGATTAATGTGTTGCAAATGCATGGTAAAGAAATGCATATACATTGTTAGTTGAGAAATAAGCATTAAAACACAACCTTTACCATGTATTGTAGACAAGTTGGTAAAGAGGTCCATAGATGATCCTTCCCATTTCTCCATCAAAAGGGAAAGTGATTGTAACAACCTTGCAAGGTGGTTGTTCTCCTCCCCATACATCAAACAAGTTACATATCTCTTGATATGTTGGTGCACATATTCTTTGAGATCCTCCCAATAGAATCCCTCCATGATGGTGTGATAAGACTCAATGGAATATACATGTCCTGAAAAGAGTGCCTCATAAGCTGAATGTAGAATCTCCTTCTTGAGCTTGGAGTCTTTAGTCAAGTAGATATGATCATGAAAATAGATGAATCCATCAACCACTCTATATCTCCTTTCCATCACTTGCCCATCAATAACCTTACATGTGAAGAGGTTCTTGGAATATTCCACCAATATTTGGGACTCCCAATATGGATCTAGGCTTCCCAACAATGAAAATGTTGTTGAAATCTGAAATGAAGCACTTGTCACATCATTAGTCTCCTCTTTGACATGCTCAATGCCAAAGCCACATGTTGGAGGGTTGTTGCTCCACTTTTGCTGCCTCCCTTGCAGCTGATCTTGCCCAAGACAAGATTGAAGTACATGGAGGTAAACCTCCTCTTGGAAGGTATTTTCCATTCAAAACTTCCATAGTTTTTCCAATGCATGCAAGAGTGTTAATAACATCTTGTCATATTTAGAAATATGCCTCATGTGTGGAAGCATCATTTGTTTCCCCAAGAAGATGGATTAGCCCCTTGAAACCATGCTTGTGCCATTACAAATTTCTGAATCTTCATCTCCCAGCGCACATAGTTGAGTGGAAGATTGTAATATCCCCAAATTCGGACTGCTGGCAAGGCATGCCTAAAAAACACATTTTTTTAGGAATGTATGCTACAGAAACCAAGATCATCCATTGGATCCCTTATATATAATAATATAAGACCCAAATCCAAGAGGAAATTAGAAACCAATCAAACTAGGTGAGGTAAACAAGCCTCTCATACCCAGTATGGCTCGAAATTTCCCAAGAATGGGACTGCAGCAATATGTAAAAAAAATGTTGGAGCAAGAGAAAGCTATTAACTCATTAAATGTGCTAAGAAACACAAAGATATCAATTTTTGTTATAGCAACAACTTATTACACCTTTCATGATCCCAAAAGTTGGGGAAATGTAGCAAATAGGGCCATAAAAGGGCTGTCTTCAGAAAATTACACTATAACTGTGAGAAATGGGACTTGTATCCCTTATAATATGCAATATATAGCTCACATATAGAACTGGAGGGAAAAAAAATCACTCTAGCCAAGTTAAAAAGGTCTCCCCAACCTAATACAACTCAAATAAGCCCAAACCCCATTAATTTTGCTAACAGAAAAGACTGAAGCATATAAAAGCGTTATTTTAAGGAAGGTTTATGTAGAAAATAATGATAAATAATATATCTAGAGTTTACATTCATCCAATTGCTAAGAAAAATTGAGATCTCTTCCTTTTTATACAAAATGAGCATAACCCAGCAAGGGCTCCATGAAAGTACAAGTATAAAATGACAGATCTGCAAATCTAGATTTGGAAAATGAAGTTATACTATAGCTTTGTATATAAGTAGATGAAATGTATAGAAATAGAAGAAGAGGCTTTATTACAATCTTCCTGGGATAAGGGTTGGCCCTTTCCCCAAAGGACAAGCTCAAGATCAAGGGTCTTGACCCTGAAACTGCTATACTCAGGAAAATGACGCAGTTCCTACAAAGGACTACACTGTAGGGAATAAAAAGTACATTGACCACTTGCAAAGATCTGAAATGAAGCTCAAATACTCACTCACTGATCTCTCAGAGAAATAAAGGCTTCCTCCTCTGAAATATAAGCTCTGGAAGTGGTGTTGTGGTGCTTCCACTGCAACACCCTGCAACACAACCTAACTCTCAACAGAAACTGTGTTGTAGCTGAGGGAGGATGCTTGGGCTCAAGCCTGGATGTGGAAAAATGAAGTGAAATACTCCTCCAAGAGGCCTCTCAGGGTAGGAGAAGGAATTCCTAAACATGAATGCCTTGTGCTAAACAACACTGCAACTCTGCTAAACAACAAGAGAATGCCAAACAATCATGCAGACCATCAAATCTATAATCATCAAGCTAGCCTCAAATGGCTTCCATCCCCCTCCTTATAAGCTGTGTGAGTCTCCTCACCTTGGGTCCCACCCATTAGGGTTTCCACATGCACATGATCAATCTCCCTCCAAAACTGCATTGTGTCTCCATGAAGGCCACTCCTCCAAAATCACGCTGTCTGATTTGGTCAAGGTTGAACTCTTCAACCTGATTCATCCCTTTTCACACCAAAGTGTTTTCAAGCTAGCTCTCATATGTTTGTTTAAGCTAATCCTTGTTGACATTGAGCTATTTGCGTTGATGATTCACTCCTCTTCATGCATGTTGTTTACTTGGTCAAACTTGACTTTGTCCACAAGAAAAAGTCCCTTTTCACACATGAGGGTGTGAAATCTAGCTACTAAAATGGTCCCCTTTCATACCAAGAGGGTTTTTAAGCTGATTTAAGTTAAGTATGGGTCTCCTCCCCCATTTATTCATCTACTAGGTGCAAAAATAAAAAAAATCAATATTCCTATTAGCTGCATGCTAATGTAGGAATATTACAGTCCTCACCTCCCAAATGTTGCTTGTCCTCAAGAAATTGCAAGGATAGAACTGAAAAGTTTCCTCCCAAGGCATGGAGTCTGAAATGTGTTTGGGAACCATCATTCCCATGTAAAACCTCCACCCCCAAGCTATCATCCTTACAAGATGAGTCACCCTCCAACATGGAAAATCATAAAATATCTCCTCCACCTTTAGCTCTTGCAATGTAGGTGGGCTGAATAACCGAACATGGTAGACAAGATGGCCTACACCACGCTATCTTCCTCTCCACTTATGAAAAGTGTAGAGCATATGCTGATCTTGGGCTACAACAAGGTTTCCCTCAAGTGGCAAGAAGAAGATTATATCTCCAAAGATCCTTTCTCCCATGTCATGAATCATGTAGGCCCAACTCATCCCTTTCAAAATGAATGGCACATCATCACCATTTGGCATCCAAATAAGAAAAATGCTGAAGGTTACATGTAATTTTGGATGATACCAATGGTTTATCAAGTGGATATAATGCAGTCTTCCCAACTGCTGCTTGAGAACATCATGTGGCAAGTTGTTTCTCAAAGAATTACAAGCTGTACATGTTTGCTCATCTACTATGTGGTAGTAATCAACAATATATATCAGCTGAGGATAATCAAAACAACAATACACTTGCCCAAAGTTATGTAGAGATGGGTTATCATCATTATAAAGGTTGGTCCTCAAGTGACCATGTAACCCAAGAGTAATCTTGCTCCCATGTGGAGCAATGCACTGTCCATAGATGGTGAGAAGATACATATACTCAATAGAACAATCAATAAGTACATAAATGTATCTATTACCATGCATAATGAGTAAGCTGAAAGTGAGGTCCATGGATGAGTCCTCCCATGGGAATATCCTCATAAAAATCTACCAAAAGGAAGGATGCATATTCCCCTTGGAACACTCCATCAAAATATACCTACTCCCAAGTGACAACGCTGTTGGCCTTAGTGTTAAGGTTCCTGTCACTCCATGACTTCTCTCTTTTACATTCCACATGCCAAAGCCTTCCACCCATATGCTACTATGTGAGAAGCTCTTCCTCCTATGTGGAAGCCTCTCCTTGTCCTCCAATGCTGAAGGGTAGCCTCTCTGCACTTTGAATGTGCCATTCTCCTCTCTGGAAATGTCATGGTGAGTATGGAGAAATTTCAGCCCATACTCTCTCAACAATAACCATAGCAACAAGGACTCTTGCTGCCTTCTTGAATTATCAAAATGCAAATCATGGAGCAATAATACAATGATGGACATGTGATATGTATCATAAACATGGTACAAACAAGCTCCCTTATACCACATCATGTGGGAGTTATCCTTCCTCCCAAACCAAGATACATATATGAGATACATCTCAAACAAAATTACATTTGAATACATGATACATACCTCAAACAAGGGTAAATACATGGACATAAGAATTGACATGTGATTTTCAAACTCTCTTCTTAACAACCACAACAACCATGCCTTCTTCTTATGCATCCTATCATTGAGACATAAGGCACGAGATAAGGAAATATGATTCTTTGGGTAGTAGCCATACTCACCCAAAAGCAACCAACGCAGCCATGCTTCTTGTTGGCCTGTATCATAGATCTACAAGGGTTTTGAAAACCTCTTGCTCCATACTGTCATCCACTCATCCCAATGTGGGTGATGGATCTCATTCTACAAATACTTGGTATCCTCCCATGGTAGGACACCAACCTCCTCATATATTTGAAGAACTTTTCACTTCATGAAATGTTGAAGTGCACCTCCAATGGGATCTCTTGATGAGACCTCCTCCTCATGCATGGCCTTCCAAAATCAATGAGGTCTTAGATTTGCTATAAGTAGAAGTCTCTCTTTGAGCTGTGGCATGCTCATTGAGAAGGTGTCATCTAGAGAGGAGAAAATGTTTCTCATCTCAAGATTTCTATCCTTTGTCATCTCTTCCTCCATTGATTTTGGAATGAAGCTGACATCTGAATGCTCCCATGAGGAATGGGTCCTTCTTTATTCACTGCTGCTCTTGGATAGCACAGTGCAAACTTTTTGCTCTAGATTAGCAGTAAGTGATGATCGTGGGTCATGCAGCAGAAAATTTCCACAATTTTCTAAAATATTTTCTGCAATAATAGAAAGTGGAAATTCAATCATACCTTGATGGAATTTGGGAATACCTTGTATGGCTGCAAGAGTTCCTTCTTGCACTATGTTGGCTCCATCAATTGCTGATGTTGAAGGTTGCTCCTCCAAGGTTGTGACAGTGCTGATACAAGTCTCCTCAAGAGGTGGTCAGGGCTCCTCCCTCTTTTATTTTTCTTCATCAAATATCTTGATCACCCTATGAGTGAGATCTACAAAAGTAGATAGTTTTGCATGAATTATGTGACTGAACCACAAAGTGCTTGCTTTGCCCTTCATGTGCAGTGCTGCAATCTATACTGCTTCCCTTTATAACACTAGATGTAGTAGGAAGAATGCTTCAAGTCTTCTTGTCCAAGCCTTTGCTATAGATGTCCCATCAAAAGTGGACAATAGAAACCTATTGCCCTTGATTTCTCCCTTGCTGCAGGGTCTCCTTTCTTCCCTCAGTTGAATGAAATGTGGGAAAGCTAGAGTATCCTTGAAGGCTCTAGGTTGAGACTTGTACTCAACAAGGTATTCACTTAGAATCTAATGATCTAAGTTTCTTCCATTCTTCTTGTCTTCTTCTTCACAAGAATAGGAAATGCATGGTTCTTCCTCTTCTTGAAACCCTTTGGGAGTTTCATGGCATCTCTTCTCCTTCATTTGATTAACCTCCTGGGAGTGGTTCTTTCTGGATCTGAAAAGTGATGAGAGAAAACTCATCCTCTCCATCATTCTAATCTCGCTCCTTCTGATAGCTGGAACTCACAGGCTGAGTCCAAGATCATGCTCTGATACCACTGTAATATCCCCAAATTGGGACTGCTAGCAACGCATGCCTGAAAAACGCATTTTTTCAAGAATGTATGCTACAAAAACCAATATTATCCCTTGGACCCCTTATATTTGATAATCTAAGACCCAAATCCAAGAGGAAATCAGAAACCAATCAAACTAGGTGAGGTAAACAGGCCTCTCACACCTAGTATGGCTAGAAATTGCCCAAGAATGGGACTACAGCAATATGTAAACACAATGCTGGAGTAGTAGCAAGCTATTAACCCATGAAACGTGTTAAGAAACACAAATCTAAAAATTATTGTTACAACAACAACTTATTACACCTTTCATGATCCCAAAAGTTGTGGAAATGCAGCAAATAGGGCCATAAAAGGGCCGTCTTCAGAAAATTATGCTATAAATATGAGAAATGGGACTTGTATCCCTTAGAATATGAAATATACAAATAACATCCAGAATTGGAGCAAAATAAAATCACTCTAGCCAAGTTAAACATGTCTCCCCAACCCAATACAGCTCAAATAAGCCCAAACCCCATGACTTTTGCTAACAGAAAAGACTGAAGCATATAAAATCATTATTTTAAGGAGGGTTTATGCAGAAAATAATGAGAAATAGTAGATCTAGAGTTTACATTCATCCAATGGCTAAGAAAAATGGAGATCTCTTCCTTTTTATACAAAATGAGAATAACTCGGCAAGGGCTCCATGAAAGTACAAGTATAAAATGATAGATTTGTAGATATAGATCTGGAAAATGCAGCTATACTATAGCTCTGTATATAAGTAGCTGAAATGTACATAAATATAAGAAGAGGATTTATTACAATCTTCCTGAGAGAATGGTTGTTCCTTTCCCTAAAGGACAAGCTCAAGATCAACGTTCTTGACCCTGAAACTGCTATACTCAGAAAAATGACATAGTTCCTACAAAGGAATGCGTTGTAGGGAATTAAAATTACATTGTCCACTTGCTAAGATCTGAAATGAAGCTCAGAGACTCCCTCACTGATCTCTCAGAGAAAGAAAGGCTTCCTCCTCTGAAATACAAACTCTGGAAGTGGTGTTGTGGTGCTTCCACTGCAACACCCTGCAACACAACCTAAATCTCAAAAGAAACTGTGCTGTAGCTGAGGGAGGATGCTTGGCCTCAAGCCTGGCTATGGAAAACTAAAGTGAAATACTCCTCCAAGAGGCCTCTCAAGGTAGGAGAAGGAATTCCTAAACATGAATGCCTTGTGCTAAACAACACTGCAACTCTGCTAAACAACAAGAGAATGCCAAACAGTCATGCAGACCATCAAATCTATAATCATCAAGCTAGCCTAAAATGGCTGCCATCCCCTTCCTTATAAGTTTTGAGTCTCCTCACCTTGGGTCCCACCCATTAGGGTTTCCACATGCACATGATCAATCTCCCTCCAAAACTGCGTTGTCTCTCCATGAAGGCCACTCCTCCAAAATCACGGTGTTTGATTTGGTCAATGTTGTCCTCTTCAGCCTGCTTCATCACCTTTCACACCCAAGTGTTTTCAAGCTAGCTCTCATATGTTCATTTAAGCTGATCCTTGTTCACATTGAGCTATTTGCATTGATGATTCACTCCTCTTCATGCATGCTGTTGACTTGGTCAAACTTGACTTTGTCCACAAGAAAAAGTCCCTTTTCACACATGAGGGTGTGAAATCCAGCTACTACAATGATCCCCTTTCATACCAAGAGGGTTTTTAAGCTGATTTAAGATAAGTATGGGTTTCCTCCCCCATTTATTTATCTACTAGGTGCAAAAATAAAAAAATCAATATTCCTATTAGCTGCATGCTAATGTAGGAATATTACAAAGATAGCAATGCCCATATCAGAGAATTGCTTACCCCTCCCTCGAACCCATCAAATGTTCTCAACGGTGTGATAGCTCTTCCCAAGGCTCATTCTTTAGCCAAATATGTCAACGCTGCACTACGTTGAGAGAACACTTTGTTCATCTTCCAATCAGGGGGTCTCCCTGGTGGAATGCCTCCATGTAATGAAACATCAAGTCCTAGAGCAAGATGTATATGGGTGTGGACTGATTTTTCCTTGTCCTCACTGCACAAATCCTCCTGCCTCTTCTGTGCATCAACCTTCTGAAATAGAGAGGGGTGTGTTCTCTTAATCATATGATGCTGCTCATCCTCCCTATATTCTTCTTTTATCTTCAAGATCTCACAATCTATCAATGATGGCACATGCTGTTCATGGAGTGTGCTTGATCCCCATATGTGAGATTCTTTGGAACTTCGTGTGAACATACAATAACTCCTCTCATTGGAGCAAGTTCCACATATCCCTCTTCATGAGGTACTAGATATGCCCCTGATGTGACAACACTGTTACCTCCAACCTTCTCTTCCTCTTCAACATCAATGAGAGTTACATTATCATGAATAAGAGGATCCTCTTTTGAAAAATAGATCTCCATGTCCTCTTTTCCAGGAGAGTGTTTCCTATGAAGTAGGGATCTTGCTTCTAGTAAGGTATTCTACAAAATTTTATCCCCCTAAATAGTTTTCGGAAATGAATTTTGTTTTATAGATCCTTCCAACCCATGCAAAGGTTTTGTTTGTTTTGGTTTGTCTAGCTTTACCAAAGGTGTTTCAGAATATTTTTCATCAAACCTTTCCACTACCCTCCTAGTGAACCTAGCATAAGTAGATGTGTTTTCATTTTTTAATGAAAAGGATTCAACTAACCACCAAGCATAAGCCTTACCTTCTAGATGATGCACTACTACTCTAATGGCTTCATTTTCTAAAACTTGGTGCTGCTGCAAATAAGTATCAAGCTTCTCCACCCAAGCCCTAGCTGAACATTTAGGTGACCCATCAAAAGTAGAAAGGAAGAATCTACCCTAATCATGATTGCTAGGTATTTTATCCTCCTTGATCTTGCAAAACCCTTGGAAGTTTAGGTGTTCTTTGAACCTCTTAGTTTGAGATTCATACTCTTGTAAATAATCACCAAGAGTCTCCTTCTTTGGCACATTTCCTTCCCCCATCTCACTTGCTATGAAAATAAGCATGGTAGAGTGTTGTAATCCTGATGGTGTGGCTGAATGATCACACCCATAATATGAGGAACTGAAGCTTTCCTCATATACAATTCTTGTTGAGGGATCTCCATGTCTTTCCCTCCTCATCTCTTCTATGTCTTTCCTAATGCATTGTAGAGTTTGTAGAAGAAGTTTTGAGAACTCCTTCCCTCCCAATAAAGTTTTGCCTTGATCTCTTTTGCAGATCTTCTCCTTCCTATGAGAAGCATTCTTAGATGACATAATGGCTGAAGTACACAGGATGAGCCGAGATTAGAGATCTGATACCACTGTAATATTCCCAAATGGGAAAATCAGCAATATAGGCACCAAAAATGAATTTTTTAGAAAATTATGCTATAAAAGTCAATAAAATCCCATGGATCCATAATTTTATACATTATAGAAATCAAATATGCAAGGATATCAGAAAAAAATCATTATATCTTAGTTAAACAGGCCTCTCAAGCCCATAACAACCCAAAAAAACTGCAACTGCATGACTACTGCAACACAGAAATTATGAAGCAAGTAACAGCGCAATTTAATGAGGGTTTATACTACATAAATAGAGAAACAAATAGATATGCTGATATATTACTCAAGAGAGCTGAAAAACTGAGATCTAGTCTCTTTTACACAATTCTAAGATAATCGGCAAGGGTTTCTTGAAGAACATGAGATACAAGAAGTATAAAATGCATATATGTGACTGAATCACAATGTATTACTGAAGCTATGCATACATATGGTTGTAAATACAAATAAATGGTTGTAACTCCTCCTTCTAGCTTTCCGGGTGAAAGGCTGACCCTCCCACTAGGAAACTAGCTCACAATCAGGGGTTTTGACCCCTCCATTGCAACAACATGAAAAATAACACAGTTCCTCAAGGATAATGCACTGTAGCTGTAGGTGACTACTTGATCCAATGTCTGATGGTGGAAATAAAGCCTAGAATTCTCCTCTTAGATTTCTTCAACAAGTCCTCCAAGGAAGAGTGTGGAATTTCCGCATGAGAATACCCTTGCACTAAACAATGCAACAAACCCAGCTAAACAATTGAAGCATGCAATAAGTCATAAGACTCAAACATAAAAAATATTCTAAATGCCCCATATGGCTTCCATTCCCTCCATTATATACTTGATGAGTTTCCTCACCATGGGTCCCACCCATTTATGAGGTTACTTCCATGCAAAGACTCCTCCGCCAAAATTACGCTGTCTCCACTAGCTCCACTCTCTCATTTGCAGCGCTATTTGATTTGGTCAACCTTGAATTAGTCTCCATATATTGTCTCCTTTCACACCCAAGGTGGCTTTATTCTGACTATCTAAACTGATCCACATTCACACCGGGTTGTCTCTATTGATGATTCACTCCCTCCATATCAGCGTTGTTGACTTGGTCAAACTTGACCTTGTCCACATGCATTAGCCCCTGTTTACACATGAGGGTGCTTTATCCAGGTATTAAAATGATCCCTTTTCATATTAAGAGGGATTTTATGCCTACTAAAGAGATTTTTGGTCCTCTTTACCCATTTATTCATATAACTAGATGTCAAGAGCAAAATTAATATTCCAATTAGCTGCATGCTAATTTAGGAATATTACATCATGGGACCCCTTTCACTTTCCTATCCTCCACTCCATTCATTCCAGGACTTCCTCCATAGCCTCCATGAACCATCTCCCTCCCTTTCTAAGAAAACTGAAGCAAGAAGAGGCAAGAAACAAACTGCTAGAGGTAGCAGAAAGTTTCCTGTAGCAAATCCGTGTGTGGCACAACAAGGCCAAAAGATGAAAGAAAGATGATGAGGATGACTCCAGAATACCACTAGAAGATTCCATAGGGGTAGACACACCAGCCATGGCACCTGAATACCTCCATGCAACACCTGCAAAAAAAAAAAAAAAGATTAAGGAGCTCACTCAGGAAAGACAAGAAACTCACTCAAAAAATACAAGCAACTCACTAAAAAAATAATGCTCACTCAGAAAAAAAATAAGAAACAACAACACAAGCAAAGAAAAGACCAAGGCTACCACAACTAGCTCCAATTCCTTTCACTAGCTCCTCGTAACCTCACCAAGACCAGGTAAGCTCAAGTATGGCCCTTCACCTCTCGCTATGCATCCATAATGGCCAAAATGGTTGAATATGGAGTTTTAGAAATTTAAAAGGAAAAAAAGTGGCCAATTAACTTAGCCACCTTCGTAAAGTGAAACTGGAGGAAAAGTGAAAGTGCATGCCACTTGGGTAAGTCAAATCAATTCAAGAGAGAGTGGATGGGTACGAAGAGAGTGATCACGAGGCTCAACAATGATTAATTGAAGTGGGACCAATGGTCTCAAAGAGTAAAACTCGGGTTAAGTATGAGTCACCACAACACTCCAAATTTAGTTAAAAATCCAATAAAGGTAATATTTGTCTCATTTTCACCATTGCGTTGAGAATTTTGAAGAGCAGCAAGAGCAAGAGAGAAGTGGGAGCCATCAGAAGAGAAGCATTGAGGTTTGAGCTTGCATGCACCATTTTTCTACAGGAAACATAATTTTGCTACAGGAAACTTTGGAAGCAGAACAACAAGGGTTTAGAAGGCAACACAGAGTCACCTGTGGGTGAATGTGATTCTCAAGGCCTCCATATCTCAAACCAAAACAAAAAAGTACAAAGGTAAGTGGTTTCCATCCTCCAGAACTGAAATTCTAGCAAAGTAAATTTGACAGTTAAAGGGTAAAAGAAATTTTTCTTGCATTTTGTTTCAAGACCTCCATATCCAAGAAATAACTCTCAAACCTCTTACCACCTTCATAACACAACCATTAAAATGGGAGGGGGATTCAACATAAGAGAGCCTACTAACATTAAGAGAATTAGGTGACACTCTCAAGCTATGGAAATCTTCCGAAATCACCAATGGCTAGTGTTATTTGAGCTATTGAAAGGTTCTGATGAAGAGATAGATAAATAATTTGTAGTGGCTCTACAGTCACATTCAGAAGAGAGATCCACCACTATGGTTAGAGGCCTATCCATCACACTATCTCCTGAACTCATAAGCAGAGTTACAACTTTTCCCTTAGGAGTCAAATGGGTTAAGGAAATAATGTCTAGCACTGCAACCAAGAAGAATTTATTTCTACCAGGAGAGGAGTACATTGAAGACAAAAATGGAGTGTGTAGAGAAATCCTTCCATACCCATGGGATGAATTATCCTTCCATATCATGAAGTTCATTTCTTGTGAAGGCAAACTTAGTGTGGTATATGGGTATCATTTTAGATTATTAAATGAACTTAGGTTTCAAGGAGAACTCCCACTTGAACAGAGATTAAGCATTCACGGAAATGAGCCATAAGGTTGAGAAGGTTGAGCCTGCCTGTATCCTTGTATTCTTTCATAGACATGGATATGGAAGATTTTGTAGCTACCCGAACATGGAAAACCTCTACTTCTAGCCTTAGAAGAGGAGGTAGAAGAAGAGGAAGAGGAGGTAGAAAATAAGGAATAAAAAGAAGAGATGGAAATTGAGGCATAAAACATAGAGAAAACAGATATAGAGAAAGAAAAATATGAGGGAAAGGAGGAAGAAAAGATTGAGGAAAATGAATATTTGGACCCTATCCTAGGCAGTGAAACCTCCCCTCAAGACACCAACATGTCACCAGACATCACAAATCCAGAAGTAGCTGCTACCCTAACTAATTTGAGCACACCTGTCAAAAAAAGGAGGTAGACACCTATGTACTTCAGAACTAGGAAGAGTTAGAGGGTGAGGTAGGGAAAACCATAGACTCCCACCAAGATCCCTGTTACCTTTGAAGAATCACTAAAGAAGGAGGAATAAATCAGATTAGAGGAAGGAAGGGTGGAAGAGGTCACGTCACCTGTAAGGACCCCTATAACATATATTAGAACACATTCAGCCAGACTGGCATCCCATACACCTCATGCAACCACCACATACCTTCCAAGGACCAAAAAGAGTGAAAAACAAGGAAAAGAGGGTATTCAACAAGCAAAAAGAAGTTTGCTACAGGAAACTTTGTTTTTGCTATAGGAAAATCCAACAAACACATATTTGAAGAAATAGGCCTCGGTTGAGGAGGAAAAGATATCCACAGAGGGGAAAGAGGTTAAAGAAGTTGGGGACAAGGCACACGAGGAAAAAAAATATGAAAAAGAGGGAGAAAAATATAATAAGGAAGAGGAAACCTCACCAAAACCAGTCCTTAAATATGTAGCAGTAGTGCCAAACCCTAGCCCTCAAGCCCATCTCAACTCCTACTACACATACATTTAAGGGGGTAGATTAATTCCTCAAAAGTTCACAATACCTTTGTTTTATCAGTTGGAAGAAGAGAGGGCACACACTCATTATTGGATGAATCTTGCCACATCTAAAGGTGTGCATGACATAGGGGTCATGGAAGGAAAAGTAGCTGAGTTGGGGAAGGATTTATCTGATGTTAAGCTCAGAGAGTTAGTTCTGAAGGAGCAACTTTAGAAGGCACATGCAGAGAATGTAGCACCAAAAAGAGCATCTTCAACAAAAGGATAAACAAGTGGCCACCATGGAATATTTTTGCACGGAGGCCATTCAAAATAGATATCCTTTAGATTCACATGCAGTTTACCTCAAGGAGAAATGTATCCTCTTTCAAATCAAAATATTATCCTCCCATGGATCCTTGTATTTCCAAAAATGTAGACGGTTTATTAATTTCTGCAACCAAGCAAGTATGGCAGACAAGGAAAAAAATGGAAAAGTTTTACATGCATAACCTTGTGTTGATAGAATAAAATATTTTGGACCCCAATCCTACGATGGGAGATATGCAATTGATGGCACTGGCATCACGGATGGTTAATGAAGAGACCAGAGCACAAGAAATGAGAAGGGTTATGAGAAGAGAAAAAAAATAACCCTTACACTTTAAGGGAGAACAATTCAGCCCTAGGTGAGTCATCAATAACCATCTAAAGATTGAAAAGGATCATGCACTTGTAGAAATATACCCCACACAAAAGCTCAAGAAATGTCTCACTTTTATGATGTTTCTAGGTTGTTGGGAGATGAGCGCATAATGGCTAGCCAAAGGAGATGGAACAACCTCCCTCACAACCATAGAAACATGGAGTACCACACACCATAAATATTGAGGGGTGCCTTGGAGAGAGCACCATTATACAAGAGGGCCATGAAGGCCAAAAATATTAAGTGGCTTGGTTGGAATCTCAGTCCACCCTTGTTACTGGGGCTGAGTGATGGAAAGGACCAAGATGAGCAGAACATAGAATGGGAGGAAGAAAAAAAGAATGATGGTTTTTACCCTCCTAGAGGGATTAATGGTTACCGTTTTTCCTTATTAAGTCTATTTTTCTTGCATTTTAATTATATTATGGTCTTATGATGCTAGTGTAGATGGTGATTGAGGCTTATCATACTTCGAGTACCTAACATGAGTTAAATGCAAGAAAATCATTAAGATAATGCATTTTTGGTGAATATTTTGTCATTAAGACTCGGATTAGACAACAAGGAGAGATTCTAGGGGGATTTTCCACCCTCCTTAACTCCCAAAGGCAACCAAGGGATCCTCGATATTCCCTCCAAGAACTCAAAATCAAAGGCAGCCAAGCAAACTCAAGATCAAGTGCACCAAAGATACACTTCACTTGCAGTCAAGTGGACTCATCACCTACTTTTTAGGGAGCTATTTGTAGCTACCCTTTATGTTAAATAGGGTTGAGCAAGAGCTCATTAGGATTCAAACTTTGGAGAAAGCCATTAGGCTCTTTGCTCTTGTAATAATTTTTTGAGACTTTCATGTTGATGTTGTTAGCGCTCCGTAATTCCGAGGTTGAAGACAGAATCCCGGAGGCAACATCAAAACCGCTTCAGGCCTAGGATATAGCCCTCCTAGATCCAGCGAGGTATATCTCTATTAGATATAGCTTTGTTTATTTGGGCATTTTAGACTATTTAATGGTTTCAGAGTTTGGATTTTTGAATTGGTTTGGTGAGGAAAGCAAGGGAAAAGGCCATTGGGCAATGGAGTCAATAGGCTTGGGTAATCAATTGGAAGAAGTAATCAAGAATGAATGAAAAAGGGAAGCCAGGTGTACTACTTTGTATCTTTGAGGATTAAATGGATTGGGAAGATAAAATGAGAGTGGAATTCAGTAGAAATTGAGGAGCAAGTAAGAATTCCTCAATTGGAATAGAATGTAAAGTTCAACAGAAACTGAGGAGAAATTAATTTTCCTCGATTTGGCATCAGTAGAAAACATAGACTATTGTAAACAAAACCAAAATAGGGTGCTCTAGATAACAAATCCTATTCTTCATTTTCTGCTTTACAATAAGAATTCAGAAATATTGAGAAAGGAAGATAATGGAAAGACACATAAAAATAGGAGAAATCTTCACTGTTTCGGACACCACATGGACCTGAACAGCTGATCTTGTATTACTTTGAAAATAGTCACTTGAAACTCAGTGAACCACTTTCCAGAATAGGATTGTTTCTCATTACAATTTCCCCTACCCCTACATACTTTGACTAAATGAAGTATATATGCTAACCCTACTAACTGATTACAATCCATCCGTAAATAATAGTCACTTTCTTATTAACTACATAAAAATAAGGGCTAACATTATTTGACATGTGTAAATAAAAAAATCAGTCATTAGGGACATCTAGACATCTGGCACTTTTTGGACATATGGCGCTGCTTTGATTCCCTTGAAACACTCAATTTGATCGAATCTCCCATCTTCTTTCTAAAAATACAAAAGATGTTATAAAAATAATGACACATGTATAACTAATCATCAGTATTTAAGGAAGTGATTGCAACAAGAGTGACATGTGTAAAACTTCCTCCTACTTCTCAGGATGCTGTTATTAACAAGATTTTCTTTTCTAGTCGAGAGATGGAAAACATATATGAATAAGGATTTACTTTCAGTGGTTGATCTATGTGATATCTTGAGGTTGAGTAAGTGCTGGGAAAGCTGGAATATTGCTGCAACAAAGATTTCAAATTTTCAATTTGTCCCTCATACACTTCTAATACTGCTGCTTTGGTGCCTGAAACTATGCTACCTATGTCTTTGAATTCTCAAATGCTGCCACTTGGCTTCTCTTGCTAGAATTAAAAATAAATTACCAAGATCTGTTCCCTTATTTTATTCTAACAAAACCTTCTACGATGATCTTTGGGAAACATACATAGCATGCTTTATTATGAATTTTCTAGCAAATCCAATCTTCCCATGTATAAACCGATTCATACCCGAGAGAAAAGAGGACTCTGTTTCTGACTCCAAAAAATTCACTGCTAACTTTGCAATCCATGCTTTCAAAAAATTAATGGCATTACCCATCCTAATCGAAAAGGCCTGCAAGTAATGAGAAATGAAACATAGCTAATAATTTTTTGCAGTCAAGTCACACAGAGTTTTTCTCTGGTAGTGGAGTTTAGTCTTTAATAGCCTCTCAGAATACTGTTTTCGTAGCTGAAGAACCCCTTGATGTCGAGCTTCTTCATTTCCAAGTCGATATCCATTTCCAAAGCTCTCAGCTGCATACGAACATGACAACCTCATTTGATCCCCTTTAAAATTAGATAGGGCAACAAGCCTCTCATCTGCTTCATTTTTTGTGTTGTTTTCTGAAACATAACTTCTATGATAAGTTTGGCCCACATGCTTGATATACAGTTGTAAACGTAGTAGTATTGGGGCCACCAACAAAAAAATTTCCATAGTGTATTTGAATATTTTGCATATCAAATACGTTTTTGAGGTGTAAAAACTTGTGAAAAAGGCTCGAATCAAAATTGAAAACCTCAGATCAAGAGTGAAAAAGGCCAAGGCCCAAGCCAGGTTTTGATCTCCAAAGAGGGCATGCCCATGGTTGCCCCTTTGTGCCATCTTCTGGTAATATGTTGCATCCTTTCGAATCTATGAGGATTCCCTTCGAAGTTGTGACTGCAAGTCCCAGCTCTACGAAATCCTTAACACAATTGGGAGGACAAAAACATGCTCAATGACCTTTATCAAGTGCTAGCTTTGTGCCTCACAACTTTGTCCCTCCTCTGCATGTAGAAATAATATATCGAATCTCTTTGCTGCTCAAAAAGATTAGATTTCATATTCTTTATCTGCTAATACCGACTTTAAGATGGAGGGTGTTATCTTGGCTGTAATTTTGTTCCTGATTTTTACAAGCCATGGCTGCATCGATAGATTTTTGGGGAACAATCCATTTATCGATTCTGATAATTCGTGGGCCTTCAATACAACTCTCAATTCCGTGGTCGAAGATGGATCTTGCTTGGAAAAATATGTTGTGCAGCGTCATGGTGAAGAAATAAGCCCCTAGAGCACCTCGTCAAAGGATAATACCATGAAAGGTCAAATTTATGGCTCATGGTGCTTGCGATGAGGTGCTGTGCTCATCCAACAAAACCTGAAACTAGATTTTGGAGGGTCCAATAGATGGTAAGATTTATTGTGATGGGGGGGGGGGGTGCGAAATTTTCTGTGGATGACACATAGGTGTATAAGTGGAGACCAAACCATTTATTTTGGACCCCCCAAAACAGTAAATTTTGAATGGTGGAGGGGGGTGGGGGCAAAAATAATATTGGCTATTGAATGTGAAGCAGGTGTTTAATATGGGCAAAGATATGATAGAGCTTTCTATGATGAGATGAGATGATGAATGGAAGGAAATAAGGTTATTCATAAATGTAATGCAATGTGTGGGAGGTAAGGAGTTTCACCTAAGGTTTTAGACTTTTTCAAAAAATTTCTTCCATGTGCCTGTAAAGGGATTTCCAAACCGAAGAGAAAACATTCTTTGTCCTTTTGACCAATAGTACCCACTAGGAAATAAATGGAGCATTATTTTCAATATGAAAAATTTGAAGAAAAATAATTAGTCACCTCGAGATCCTATATATTATAGAATACTAACAGTGGCTCTAATTGGGGATGGCAACTTCGGAGCAGGTGTCAAGAACACCGTAGATTAGTGGCCTGATCCATTGGGATGATCTTAGATATGCAACCTGGTTTGCTACAAAACTTCTGTGGCTGAAAATATTTAAGCTAAAAACATAACTCTTTGCAACTGAAGTGTGGAACACCCTTGAAATAAAAACTGAAAAGTTATATGAAACTAAAATTGAAAAGATGCTCAGAGTAATGAGTTTATTTTCACACCTACCTACCCTAACCTACTGAAATCACTACTGCTCTAAATGATACAATAATGCCAATGTAGCCAGTTAACCAACTGCTTTAATATCTTTGTTCTTTCATTTCTTTTCACCATGTTCAGAGACAAACCTGATAATGGTGTTTGATAGAAATTCCCGGCATGATATTGTTTACATGGCTCTTGGTACACTAAAAAAAAAACTGACAGGCTGGAAATATGTGCTGGCTTTGTAAAGAACAATTTCTCCTTATAGACAACTACTGGATCAAGATACACTTGACTTATTTCTAGGTATTTTGACTTAGCCAATTCAACTTCATATCCTGGTGTTGCAGATGTGCTCTCCATGTCTTTATACAGCTCAGAACATGCTTGCATTTTACCTAATGAGTTTTGTGCCAATACTTTTGCTGAATAAGACAATGGGGCAAACTGTCCAATCATATCCATATCATAGCAGATTTTGAGAGCATTATGAATACATGGAGACTGCCTTTGGAAACACAAACCATGATCAGTTATTGGATCATGTGGTACTTTAGATGGCTGTAGTATTGGTTCTACTGAGACCTCACAATTTCTCCTATGATTATCAACCAAATTGTGATCCATATTTCCTTTCACAATCTGAAATGAATTAAAACATAAAGGTAGAGAATCAAAATAGATCAATTTATCATATGTTTCAGACTTATTAATTTTATTTGAGATTTGACACTCAAAAGGAATTAAAGGTTGAACCCCTGGATCTAAAAAATATTCTTTATCATCCATGATTTCCTCATCTAATTGGTGGGAGAGTTCTCCAATCATACTTTTGACAATTTTTTTATAATTTCCTCTCAGAAGTGAGGCAAAACATAAAGGAAGGCATTTTTCACTTGAAAACTTTCTATGTTTTCCTCTTTGCAATCTTGCTCAGCATGCAGAGTTTGATTGCCATATTTGCATTGTGATAAATGGGTTTGTTATTTCCAAAAATATGGTGTTGGCTACTTTGAATAATCAGCCCCAACCTCAACCACATAATCATCATTTAGATGATAATATCCAGGAAAATCATCTACACATGCAAGGTCATCAAACATGCACATTACCTCAAAATATTTTTTCCACCATCATCTTATTTTGAACTTCACCTTTGGCCATGTTGTGAATTAAGTACATGAAATAATCATTTTCTATTTTAGGATACCAAGGATGAGCTGCAAATTGCTTGGGTACGTTGATCCTTGTCTCTTATGGAGCTAGTGAAACATGAGGTATTTGGACAAGAAGTTATTCTTTTCTTCTAATCTTATGCATCATTTCGTTGACTTTATTTGTCAAGATATCTAGTTTTATCTATGAATATATCAATTTCTCTTTTTCTATTTTGTCCTTCTTCACTGCTTTTAACTTGGCCTCTCTATTCAACAGATTCGCTTCCACATCAACCACAATATTTTTCATTTCTTCAAGGGTTACAATGTCCCTTTCTCGTAATTAGAATTCCATCTCTTGGTCAAATGCATCTAGGTAGTGCAAGAGGGCTAATCCTAGGGGTGGCCTGATAATAACATGCATTGAATGATACACTTTATTGAACCTGGCTGAAAAATGTTGTACTGTCTCCCCTAGCTTTCTTTTTAAATGGTTGTACTCTTATAAGATGAGGAAAAAATTTCCCATGATCACCCATCTCTCCAGGAAAACTTGCACAAATTGATGAAAATTTCTAATGCTTGCAACTGGAAGATTTTTAAACCAATTTTTAACTTTACCTTGCAATGATAAGGCAAACATTCTGATACACACATCATCCTCTTCCACCTCAAACAGATCAAGAAAATCCTCAAGATTTGAATGTGCTTTTCGGCAGTGATCTTGGAATTTTCTCCATAAAATTTGGGTAGATTATTGCTATAATTTGCAGGGAGGTCATGGAGAATAGGAGGCAAAACCATAAGCTTGTATATGTCTGATATTTTTACAGGTATAGAGGGTAAAGTAGGAGGCTTATAACCATTCAAAGATTTAGCAAGAGTAGGAGATGAAGCATGAGGTTCATATGTCACTGGGTTTTCTACAAGTGTATTTAGGATGTGCACATGTGTATGAGTATGTACATGACCTACAACTTGGGGCTTAGTTTCTTGAGGCTCATCAATTTGCAAATGATCAATGTAAACTTCAGCAACGTACGCTTGATTAGGCTTAGAGTAAGATATAACATAATTACAACTAAAACCAAAAATGTCTTGAATACAACATGGGCTTGAATACCTTATTTTTCCAGGCTGATTGGTCATGTTTCACGTCCTTCCTCCATTGGAGTCATTAGGTGGATGATTTCAACCTTCTTGTGTTTGGCTATTTGTCCACCATCAACAACCGGATCTAAACTTGATGAGTGTTACTGAGGAAAACAAAACTCATTCCCCAGTATGGTCACCACTATGTTAGCACTTTGTAATTTCAAGGCTGAAGACAAAATCCTAGAGGCAACATCAAAACTGCTTCGGGCTTAGGATCTAGCCCTCCTAGACCCAGAGAGGGATCTCTCTATTAGATATAGCTTTGTTGATTTGGGCATTTTAGGCTAGTTAATGGGTTCAGAGTTTGGATTTTTGAATTGGTTTGGTGAGGAAAGCAAGGGAAAGGGCCATCGGGCAATGGAGTCAAAAGGCTTAGATAATCAATTTGCAGAAGTAATCAAGCATGAATGAAATAGAGCAAGCTAGGTGTACTATTTTGGATATTTGAGGATTAAATGGATTGGGGAGATAAAAGAAGAGTGGAATTCAATAGAAATTGAGGAGCAAGTAAGAATTCCTCAATTAGACTAGAATTCAAAGTTCAGCAGAAACTGAGGAGAAATTAATAATTCCTCGATTTGGCATTAGTAGAAAACATAGACTATTGTAAACACAACTAGAATAGGGTGCTCTAGATAAAAAAAAATCCTATTCTTCATTTTTTTCTTCACAATAAGAATTCATAAATACTGAGAAAGGAAGATAATGGAAAAACACATAAAAACAGGAGAAAACTTCACCATTTCAGACACCATATGAATCTTGAACAGTTGGTCTTGTATTACTTTGCAAATAGTCACTTGAAATTCAGTGAACCACTTTCCAGAATAGGACTGTTTCTCATTACAATTTCCCCAACCCCTACATACTTCGACTAAATGAAGTATATATGCTAACCCTACTAACTGATTACAATCCATCCGTAAATAATAATCACTTTCTTATTAACTACGTAATAGAGAAGGGATAACATTATTTTACATGTGTAAAAAAAAAAATTGGAGTCATTAAGGACATCTGGACATTTGGCACTTTTTGGACATCTGGCGCTGCTTTGATTCCCTTGAAATGCTCAATTTGATCGAATCTCCTATATTCTTTCTAAAAATAGAATTTTTTTTATAAAACTAATGACACATGTATAACTAATCACCAGTCTTTAAGGAAGTTATTGCAACAAGAGTGACATGTGTAAAACTTCACCCTACTTCTCAGGATGTTGTTATTAACAAGATCTTCTTTTCCATTCGAGAGATGGACAACATATATGAATAAGGATTTGCATTCAGTGGTTGATATCTGTGATATCTTGAGGTCGAGTAAGTGCTGGGATAGCTGGAATATTATTGCAACAATGATTTCAAATTTTCCATTTGTCCCTCATACACTTCTAATACTGCTGCTTTGGTGCCTGAAACTCTGCTGCCTATGCCTTTGAATTCTCGAATGTTGCCACTTGGCTTCTCTTGCTGGAATTAAATATCAATTACTAGGATCCATTCCCTTATTTTCTTATAACAAAACCTTCTGCGCTGAGCTTTGGGAAACATACATAGCATGATTTATTATGACTTTGTCAGCAAATCCAATCTTCCCATGTATAAACCGATTCATACCTGAGAGAAAAGAGGACTTTGTTTTTGAATCTGAAAAATTCACTGCTAACTTCGCAATTCATGCTTTTAAAAACTTAATGGCCTTACCCATCCTAATCGAAAAGGCCTATAGGTAATGAGAAATGAAATATAGCTACTAATTTTTTGCAGTCAAGTCATGCACACAATTTTTCTCTGGTAGTGTAGTGTAGTATTTAATAGCCTCTCAGAATGTTGATTTCATAGCTGCAGAACCCCTTGTTGATGAGCTTCTTCATTGCCAAGACGATCTCCATTTTCGAAGCTCTCAACTGCATACAAACCTGACAACCTCATTCGAGCCCCTTTAAAAGTAGACAGGGAAACAAGCCTCTCATCTACTTCATTTTCTGTGTTGTTTTCTGAAACATAACTTCTATGATAAGTTTGGCCCACATGCTTGATATACAATTGTAAATGTAGTAGTATTGGGGCCACCAACGCAAAAATTTCCATAGTGTATTTGAAGAGTTTGCATATCAAATACATTTCTGAGGTGTAACAGCTTGTGAACAAGGCTCAAATCTAAATTGAAAGCCTAAGATCGAGAGTGAAAAAGGCCAAGGCCCAAGCCAGGTTTTGATCTCCAAAGAGGGCATGCCCATGGCTGCCCCTTTGTGCCATCTTATGGTAATATGCTGCATCCTTTCGAATTTATGAGGATTCCCTTCGAAGTTGTGACTGCAAGTCCCAACTCCATGAAATCTGTAGCACAATTGGGAGGAAAAAAACATGCTCTATGACCTTTATTAAGTGCTAGATTTGCGCCTCACAACTTTGTCCCTCCTCTGCGTGTAGAAATGATATATCGAATCTCTTTGCTGCTCACAACGATTAGATTTCATATTATTTATCTACTAATACTGAATTTAAGATGGAGGGTGATATCCTAGCTATAATTTTTTTTCGTGATTTTTACAAGCCATGGCTGCATCAACAGATTGCTAGGGAACAATCCATTTATCAATTCTGATAATTCGCGGGCCTTCAATCCCACTCTCAATTCTGTGGTCAAAGATGGCTCCCACTTGGAAAAATCTGTTGTGCAATGTCGTGGTGAAGAAATAAGCCCCTGGCCCCAACTCGTTGGAGAATAATACCATGAAAGTTCAAATTTAGAGCTCATGGTGCTTGCGATGAGGTGATGTGCTCGTCCAGGAAAACCCGAAACTAGATTTCAGAGGGTCCAACAGATGGTAAGCTTTATTGTGATGGGGGGGGGCGGGTGTTACACTGAAGTTTGTCACCATGACATTGAGCTATCTATATAGGTTCATCATTACCTATTTATTGCTTCCTTAGAAGTCTAAAAACATAAAGTTCCCAAATCAAGTCTTGGAACTGGAGAAAAGCTCTTAAAATCCTAAAAATCCTAACTCCACACTTTTCCTAATCATTCCTTGCGGTACCGCAGCTAATTGCTATAAAAACTATGGCACATACCGTACGTAAAGCTCATTAAAACTACAGACCCCCGTAAAAGGTAAGATCAAGAGAAAAGTAAGTTCTAGAAGCCCAGCTGGTCGAATATTCTCCCAGCTAGGGCCTTCTAGAAGCGCTATCTGGTCGAGCTTTGCCCCTTCCATTCATGAAATTTTATCCCTTCATAAATGGAGTAATCCCTTGGTTTTTGGAGCTGAAATCCCATGATGAGAGGGCTTTATCCCTTCCTTTTTGGAGTTGAAACTACCTCTCTTCTGCTATAAATTGAGACCAAGTTTCAGTCTCAAGGGTACTTAGTACTTGGTTTTTAGTTCAGAGTGCTTGCTTCTTTCTTTGGAGAGAGTACTTAGAACTTAATAGTTTTGAGAGGAATTTCTGAGTGAATATACTCTCCATATTCTGCATAATTGGAATGAGAGAGATTAAAAACTCATAGCCATAGCCTTATGCTGATAAAGAGAGTTAGAGTTTTGTCAAACTAAGGGAAACGAATGTTCGGGACCCCGGAAGAACCTATACGAACATCAAGGTATCACGGTTGTAAGGTTTCTTCTTTTTATTCAAAGATAATACAAATGGATTCTATTTTCTCATTGAGTTGTTCATTTATCTTTTGAATGATTTAATTCTTAGACTCCTTGATCACTAAGATAGATTATTTCTTTTGAATTGTCATATTTTGCAAATTCTTTTGATCTAGTTTGCCTGTCTTTGATTGCAGATCTTATATGCTAGATCGATAACTTCTGGAGCGATTGGATTGAATACCAAACAAGCATTGGACTTCAGGTAGGAGTATCTATCCATAGTTAATGAGTAATTCTTAAGAAAAATAGTCTAGAGAAAATGGTCTTCATCTATCTGTTTGTTTCTAGATATCCTTAGGATACTAGGGAGATCGCTCTTGTTCACAAGAGGGATTCGTCCGTATAAAAAATTGGCGACTCCACTGGGAAATTATCTGAACTTAGCTTTCTTTTTTATTTTCAGTTTGATTTTTGAGATTTCTTTGACTAAGATTAGCTCAAAACTTTATTGGGTAGAAAACTCAATAGGATCCCTGACTCTAAATCTGTATTTTTATTTTTTCTCTACTTTTCCTGCCTTCCACACTTTTTTCTTTAAAACAGAGCAATAGCCTCCGCAATTTTTAGTAGAATACAGTGCGGTACCACACCTTATTCCATTAAAAACTGCGTATCTCTGGAAAATTTTAGAAAAAGTAGAAATTCTATTTTCTGACATCCCATTACTTGATTTTTGTTTTTTACCCATTTTGTCTTGGTTGTCAAAGACTTCTGTGAAGGTTTCTTTCAGCAGTTCTATGATTAAGTGATCCATTCAGTTAGTTTGCATATTATGAGTAAACAATTTGCCTATTCCTCCCATTGCTCTGAATCAGAAACTTTTGTATGCCTCAGCTACTTGGTATTTCATTGCTTTTCTATTGAGCCATTGAACTTGATGCAATTGTTATTGTTATGAAAATTTGATTTGATTTTCATTTGCAAACTTATAAAACCTTTAGATTGATAAGTTCTAAATTTCATTATTTTTGGATGCTTTGATTTCTTGCTGGAATAAGCAGAAAATTCTTGGTTAGATTACAAACCAGGCTTAAACATCCTCCAATTTTTAGATAGAATTCGAGATTAGATTTTTCTTTTAGTTTTGAATTTTATAATTATAGGACTTTTAGTTTTCTTTTGGAAGAAGTTTGTTTTTGTTTCTGATCTAAATGATATAGGGAATTTTATTTTACACAACAGATCATTTTGAAATTGAGTTCTCTAAATTATCTTCTTTTCAAAGTTTCTCATATAGGAAAGAAAAAATGATGTTTTGTAAGTTATTGAAATTTCTCAACTCTTTCCTCTAGTTAGATTTCATTGAAAAGAAATGAGTTATTATCATATAGATGCATTGTATCATATTTTGAGTCGGGTCATTAAAACATCATCAAGTTTCATTTCCATACCCATTGTCCTAAGAAACTGCCAATTAAAAGTAATGCTTAATTAAAATCAATCTAGAAATTTTATATTTTCTAGGGCTCTTTTCACCAATAGAGCTCAGGCTAGTGTCTTGAAATAGGTTTTAGTTAACTCTCCAAGACAATAAAAACAAACAAGTAGTCGATCTTGCGGTAGGAAAAACCAATTGTAGCATGTATGCTCTAGGAAGCTCCTTCTAAAGGATTCAATCACGAGATCATATCCGAACTAGTGAGGTAATCATACCTATCTCATTAGGAATGATAGAAGATGTGCATGTATTAAAAATGGTAAACCTCAGATAGACCATTGTCGAGGAGCCTGGGGTCACTTGTCGGTAAACCTTGGATTATGTCAAGGAGCCTTCAAGGGGATTGAGCTTGTTACTCTGCCCTTGCATGTATATCAGATCGTAGACTATTCCCCTAGGTATATGTGTTCCCATTGGTGACCTTAGTGACCATAAATTTTAGGATTATTTCCCAAGGTGATGGTGGAGGGGAGGTCCCATTGTACTTGGAGCAGACGTTGGCTAGACTCAGTTGGACTCTTCGGAGGGTTATCTTCACTCGAGATGGTTTAAGTGGAGAAACTTGCACTGGTCTGTTTCATTAAGAAGGTTGTCGGGGTAACTACTCCAACTACCATTTCTCCATTAAAATTCTATGATGTTGGATTTCATCACCAACTAGTGTTTTTAGTGCAGGAAAATACTGTTTATGTGTGGATTGATCTCTTAGATTTTTATAGGCATGTGATTCATTTGATTTTTTCCTGAGTGACTTTAAGGTTTGTTTGAATTTTTTTTATTTGTTTGTGTGTGTTAAAAGTTATAATCGTGGCTAAATTACCGAGATGATCACATAGAACTTAGGGAAAACCCCCTGAGTACACACCAAGCCAACTAGAAAGACTTAAATCTCTGATACCAAATGTTATCGAAAGAACTGGATTAATGGAACAAGGAGAATCATCCAGAATTATTCATCCTGATTTTGAAGTGAATCAACCGAAAATAGCAGAACATACTCCACAAATAGTTTCAATTTCCGAATTAACCGAAGTTTCTTCTGCAACAAGTGAATTATCACTTGAAGAACCTAAAATTTCTGAACCGAAAACTGAACCTGCTACATCATAACCTACTTTAGAATTCACTACTCCAAATTCCAATTATCTTGATTCCCCCAAAGTGAGGAATTGGATTACAGAAGATCTTCCTCCTGGTCTCATTAGTATTGAAGAAATCACTGATATAGAGGAAGAGATTGTTCTTCCTTCAACTCAGGAAACTTTAGAACTTAGAGAACGTGAATCAATTTTTTATAGTCCTTTTAGACAAGATGCTTGGTATTCTTCATTGACAAATTTTCTACAAAACGTAGGTCTTCAATACTCGCCACCCCGAATTCCTTTTGACCCTACGCCAATAGGTTATAGAGCTTCATTAAACATGTCAGGTGAGTCATATATGTTTACTAAATCTCCAAAAACATTTCTTTATGGTGGTCCATCTCTTCCTACAGATTATCAGTCGCTCTCTGGTACATTCTCAGGAGAATCTCCTTTCCATAACAAACCAATGTCATCATCTGGTCTGAATGACTCAAATATTGGAACTTTGAACAATGAACAAGTTTATATGATGTTTGGAAATATTCCAAACCCTAGGCCTCAAAGTAGTAATGTACAGCTTGGGGGGCAACCCCAAGGACAATACATACCTCAGGGTCAATATCAACCCCAAGTATAATACATACCTCAAGGTAAATATCAACCTCAGGGATAGTATTTTCCTCAAAGTTTGTACATGCCTCAAGGTCAATATCAACCTCAACGGCAGTATCCAACTCAAGGATTGCAACCTCCTTTAGCACAACAATTCTATCCAGAACAAAAAATGTTACAAGGAGGTGGAAATCATCCAGTCAATTACTAGCCATATGTTCAACCTAGTTACGGGCCGTCTTATGTACAACCTTCATTGGGACCTTCATATCCCGGAATGGCGTGGGATGCATCTTAAGTCCAACAAAATTTACAACCGAATATGCAAGTACCTTATTATCAGGCTGGACAACCTGTTGGTTATAATTAACCCAAACAACCAGTCCAACCTTCAATTCGAACACCTGCATCTGGTCCTGTTCAACAACATGGTCTGAGTACACCTAGCACTCTGCCACAAACAGCTGCTCAAACTTCTGTTCAACCTATCACACCTATTCCTGCTGTGTCTACAACTCCTATCACATCTGCCCTCAAACATCAGTACAGATTCCTCAGGTTTCTATTTCGTAGTCTGGACCTATAATTCAGACTATTGTTCAGATACCCACAGGACAACCTGGTACAAGTACAGTTATAACAAGTCAACCTCAGTTTACTTATTAACCATATCAGGGGCCGTACCAATATGGACATGTTTCACAAACTCTAGTCTACCCGCAACAACCGTACCCTGGGTATACATATCAGACACCTGTTCAACCCCAGTATGGTATGTTTATTCCTAGTTATCTAGGGGGTACTCTAATTCCAAATGCACAACCTATTCTAGGTTATCCTAGATATCCTCCTCCTGGGACTGGTTTAATTTCACAAGGTTATCCACAAGACCCTACTCGTCGATTTCCATTCATAACAACTTTGGATTTACTGGATTTATCTTGCCTTATGAATGATCCCATCTACTATCATCCGTATTGGCCACCCATGCCTCATAAGTTTCCCATTGATATCCCAAAGTTTGAAGGAAAATCAGGAGAGGATCCTTCTAACCATGTTATGACTTACCACCTTTGGTGCGCATCTAACTCATTAATCGACGATTCCATTCGACTTAGACTTTTTCAGAGAATGTTAATAGGATTAGCTTCTAAGTGGTACATTGAATTGCCACAAGGCTCATTTAACAATTTCAATGCCCTAGAAAATGCTTTCTTAACTCATTTTCAGTTGCCAGTCAGATACGACAATGGCACGGAATTATTAACTTCACTAAAACAATCTATGTCTACATACATATCAGATCATATACATGAGTGGAGATGTAGAAGACATTTGGTAATTTTTTTTATCTCGGATCAAATATTGGCAGAATGGTTTGTCAAATAATTGCTACCAAAAATCATTGAAGATGTAGCCAAAGCAGGGGTTGTCACCGAAGAACAAGTTATTGCTCAAGCTTAGTATCTAGACTTGGTATATACCCAGTCCAGAACTTTGTATGAGAAAATTCCTAATTTATCGTGTCCTGGTCAGATAAAAACAACTCCTTCAGGGTCTCATGCCGCTGATGGTGTAATCAGTTCAGTTAGTACAACTAATAGTAAGAAGAAATCTTTGAATGTTACTTTCCCTATTATAACTTTACCTAATTCACCAAAAGGAGAATCTTCCTTGGAAACTTCTGCTGATATTCACATTGTAGATTCATCTACTATAAAGTCAAAAACCAGCAACAAGAAGAAAGGGAAGAAAAATAATAAACAGAATTCATCTCCTAAAGAAAAAACTAATAAAACTGAATCGAATGATGATAAATAAAAACCTCGTTATCCTTGTCTTATCTGTGATGAGGATCATTTCACCAAGGAATGTCCACATAGGGCTGAGGTATCTAAGTTCTTCAAAGCTTCACCCACTCCTGTTGTCTTGAAGGATCCATTTCCAGTTCAAGATAGTAAAATGATTGGATCTTATTCTAATACATCAACATATATTTTGATGATTTCCCAAGTAATGGTTGCGACTCGATCGCAAGATTATGGTAGTAAAGATCCCGTTACTGGTAAAGAAGTAGAAAATTCTAATTCTGCACCAGCTACATCTCCTTTGGTTTCCGATCCGCTTCATATTGAGAAACCGAATCCTGATTTAGTAATCAAACCACCTCCTAAAGGTGCACTTCGTAAATCAGCTTTCAATCCATATGAAAGAGCTGCTTAGAATTACAACATTGTCGAGGATTTAGTAATATCTCCTTCAAAAATTTCCGCTTTGGAAGTGCTGCAATCATGCCCAACATAAAGAAAATTACTCTTATTAGCAATTGGAGCTGTAGATCTTTAGGATTCAAACCTTATAGTCTTCAATTTAGAAAATTTTACACCACAACTCCCTCATCAAATGGCTTTTCAGATTCCAGTACTGGTAAAAAAAAGACGTTGCTTTCGTACTGTTATTGATGAAGGATATTCTATGTGTATTATGTCGTTAAACTGTTGGAAATCACTTGGTTCTCCGACACTTAACCAATCACCGACAATCCTCAAAGATTTTGATGGAAGAGGATTCCATCCATTCGGAATTTTACAGGATCTACCTATATAAGTCGAAGGTAAAACTGTTAATTTAGATGTGGAAGTAGTTGATGCCCCTCTAGATTAAAAACTTCTTATGGGATGAAGTTGGTCTTATGCTATGACTGCTGTCGTGTCTTCTGTCTTTTGAATAATCATGTTTCCTCATCAAGGAAATATTGTGAAAGTCGATCAGATCTCATATTGTTCATCTGACCCAGCTTCTACGGATAGTATTCAGCACGTTGGAAAAACGACTATCACTTATGAGGATGTAGGAGTAGGTTTAATAAAATATTCCACTTTGATGGGAACTTTTTCTATGCCTCCACCTAACATACCGCGCACTATTGTTAATATAAATATGATTACATCAAGCACTATTCCATTTGATGATCCTTGGATAGCGCCTTCAGAATCAGAATTGGATTTGTTCGATGGCGTGATGCCTTTGAGTCCGTTTGAAATAGCATATCAAGAAATACAGTCATTTTCCAATTCACCATCAACTGATTCTGACCCAATGAATGTGGTCAATGAAGAATCATTTTCACCTTCAAACTCAGCTGTCACATCAATTCCGAATCCTTTTCAACAAGTGTTTCATACTGATGAAAGTATTCGTGAATTCTTGTCCGTATATGAATTACCATGGGATGATATGCATCATAGGTCATCATTTTTATCTAAGTTTGATAAGTTTGAAAATAATTTTTCCTCCATTTTTACAGCTGACTATGTCAAGGAACCTTAGAGTGCAATCTCGATCACAAATTTGGATTCTGAAGTAAATTTGGGGAATATTTCTTCTACCATTCCTGTTGACATATTAGTGAAACCCAGAATTATTGAAAACATTCATATAGGTGCTTTGTGTACGTTAGATGAAATTTATACATATACAACCCTATTTCAAGAATTCTGCGACATATTTGCCTGGTCTTATAAAGAAATGCCAAGAATCAATCCCAAAATTGTCATTCATGAAATCAAGACTTAACCGGATGCTAAACCTGTCAGATAGCGATTACGTCTGATACATCAATGAAAAGTTGCTGCCATTAAAGCTGAAGTTGAGAAATTACTAAGAGAAGGTTTTATTTATATGATCCCGTTAACGGATTAGGTATCTAATATCGTCCCTGTTACGAAAAAACAAGGAACAATACGAGTATGTGTCGATTATAGGGATATTAACAAAGCTTGTCCTAAAGATAATTATCCAACCCCTTATATCGACCAAATCATTGATGATTGTGCCAGAAATAAAATGTATTCATTTATGGATGGATTTTCTAGATACAATCAAATAAACATACTCCCTGCTAATCAACCAAAAACAACGTTCATTTTTCCTTGGGGAACATTTTCTCATTGTAAACTACCTTTTGGATTAAAGAATGCTGGGGAAAATTTTCAAAGGGCTATGTCCTATGCTTTTCATGACATTAAACACATTGTGCAACCTTATCTCAATGATTTACCTGCTCATTCATTACGTAGAGAAGATCATCCAACTCACTTACGAGCGATTTTTATGAGATGTAGGTATTATAAGATTCGCTTGAATCCGCACAAGTGTGTTTTTTGTGTACAATCTGGTAGATTACTAGGATTTATCGTTTCGAAAAAAGGCATTTGTGTCAATTTACCTCCTCCTTCCACACACCACCAACTCCAAAGTTTGCAAGGGAAAGCAAACTTTCTACGTAGATTCATCCAGAACTATGCCGAGTTAACCAAAGGTTTTACCAGGCTTTTGAAATAGAATTTTCCTTTCGTTTGGGATAAGATCACTGATCGACCTTTTGATGCTCTAAAACATGCGTTGACCCGTGCACCATTATTGCATCCACCAAATTACAGCCAGGATTACTTTTTATACTTAGCAACCTCTGATTCCACTAGTGGAATGGTATTAGTTCAGGAAGATGAATTCTATAACGAACATGTGATTTACTATCTGAGTCGGAATCTCAATCCAACAAAGATAAAATACTCGCATGTGGAGAAATTGGCCTTGGCAGCAGTTCAAGTTGTCCAATGATTTCGTCATTACATTTTGTTATGAAAAACAATGGTGATTTCTAATTGCAACCCGATGATGTATATTATGACTAAGAAATTTCTCGGGGGAAAATACTCTAAATGGATAGTTATCATTCAGGATTTTGATTTAGAATTTTAAAATTCCAAATCAAATAAATCACTAGTGTTCACCGAACTTATGTGTGACTTCCCAAATACTAAGACAGAAACTGTGGTAGAGCATCCAATCATTGATGAATCTTTGTTTCTTATCAGTATGTTAGATCCTTGGTATGGAGATATAATCATTTATCTCCAAACCTAAACTTTTCAGCCTAAACATTCACATTCACATTGACGAAAGATCCATTTCCAGTCTCAGCAGTACAATTTTTTCGGAGATACGCTTTATCGTCGCGGTGCAGATTCTGTATTTCGATGATGTCTAACTCATGAAGAGGCTGAACGAGTTTTAAATGTCTATCATTCTGGAGCGTGTGGCGGTCATATGTGTGGGTATGCCACAACCCAAAAGATATTGCACACTGGTTATTTTTGGCCTTTGTTATTTAAATATTGCATTCTTGTGGTCCGAAAATGCCACAACTGTCAGATTTTTGATCGAAAGATGCGTGCCCCACCAGCTCCTCTTCACCCCATAATTGCCATTGTTCCTTTTTCAAAATGGGGCATTGATTTCATAACATGTAACCCTCACTCGACCGGGGGGCATGGGTATATTATTCTTGCAGTAGATTATTTTACCAAATGGGCCAAGGCGATGCCTACATTTGCAGCAGACAGCAAAACTGTAACTAATTTTGTATTCAATCGTGTGATTGCTCGATTTGGTGTACCCCAAGCTAATGATTACTGATCATGGGATCCATTTTCGAAACATTATGATGAACGAACTTTCCGACCAACTTGGCCTACGCCATGATAGTTCTACCCCATATTACCCGCAGGCTAATGGTTAGGTTGAAGCTGTCAATAAAGTTTTAACCACTATGATTATAAGGATAATCGAAATTCATCAATCGAATTGGCATACTATGATTTTCTTAGCACTTTGGGCATACCAAACCTCAAAAAAAACCGCAACAGGTTTCACTCCTTTTCAACTGGTCTACGGTTTAGAAGCTGTGTTACCAATTGAATGCAAAATACTGTCACTCCAATTAGCCATAGAGTTACTACCAGCTACCTCTGAGGAGGAAAAACGCTTTTTGTACTTAGCACAATTATATGAGACTCGGCGCACCGCTGCATTGGCAGCTGAAGCTCATAAAAAACGTGTTAAATCTCAGTACGATCGAAGTGTTACACCTCGTGTTTTTCAGAGGGTGACCTAGTATTGGTATATGACCAAGCTAATGATAAACTAGGAGCTGGGAAATTTGAACCTATGTGGCATGGTCCTTATATTGTCAAGCGAGTTCTTGCAAAAGGGGCTTACGAATTGATTGATTATGACGGGGTCTCTTTAGATAAACCCAGAAATGGAATTTATCTAAAGAGATATTATGATTGATTTTGTGTGAAGATCTCACCTGTAGATTAGTTATTTTTTCTAGATTAGCTGCTTTAGATTAGATGAGTGTGTCTAGTTTAAGTTTGCGTTGACTGCTATCCCTGCTTATCTTGATTACTCTTGATATTGCAGATGTCGACGTCCCTTCAAGCCTACATTGGTTTTTCTGATGGTGCCTGTCGTAATACACGAAATATCTCTTCCGTAGCCTGGGTTATCTATTCACCCACCGATGAGTTAGTTTCTATGCATGGGGTAAGCCTTGGTCAAACAACAAATAATGTTGTAGATTATAGCACAGTGATTGAGTTATTATCTGATGCCATTTCATTTGGAATTCAGCATTTGATCATAAGGTTAGATTCAGAACTCATTGTATTGCACTTAAACAGAGTATATGCAATTAAAAATCCAGTGTTACTGATATTATTCTTGAAGGTTCGTCTCTTGGAAAGGCAATTTGATTACATTGAATATCAACACATTATGAGAAATTTAAATACACTGGCTGATGCATTAGCTAATAATGTTATAAATAGACATTTGCGACACTAAAATGGTAAGTTAAAACAACATTTGATAAGTTTTGAACAAGATATCCATCAAAAGTAGTCATATCATAGATAGAGTTTGTGTTCAAAAAATATTACATCATCTAGGATCATAGGTTTAAAACACCTTATGATCCAAAAGGTAGTGATACAAAAAAACAAAAATACAATGGTCTGTGATAATCATCCACTATCCATGGTGATGATAATGATAATACACTATCGCTTGTGCCACTCTACGCAGATATCTCCGAAACTGGCCAGGAATGCCAGCAACATGCCTCTGGAGGTGTAAAGGAATATCATCCATACTAGTCTCTAGTCAACCTCTCCAGGTTCTACTCTAAATCAGTGAGAATCTCTACTGCCTAGTTCTCTGGTGTTGCAATAGCATCTGTTCGCTTCCTCTCGAAGCAGCAGAGATTGGCTGGTCTTCGTGGACCAACATCTGCATTTTAAATTTTTGTCATCAGTACTAGATGATTGAAAAAAAAAAAAAGAGAGTTAAAAACACATCAAAATGATTTATTTACTTGACTCATCCCATTGTGTTCCTGGAGGAAGAGGCATATCAGGGTCACCGCGGAAATCTATCCCGGCATACGTAAAATCTTCAATGGCGAAGATCTGATTTTGTAGCCAATGAAAGTATGCGAGTGTAAATCGAACTATCTCAAAATCCTCTCCATGATGGGCCATCACTTGTACCCAGCTGGCCATTCGAGGCTCTCTGATCTCACCAGCATAAACCGAGATAAGATGAGGAACAAGGGATGGAATCCTCTCTAGAGAAAAGGAAACTACGATAGCTCCATATCCAAAGTTTTTCAACTTTGCGTTCTTAGCTCTAGTCAATTGGCCTTTTACATTAGCCAATACTTCTTCACACCAGTTGAATATGGTGCCTCTGTAGCATTCAATCGTTGTCTGCATCTGGGCTTTAGTAGCCACGTGTGGAGCTACACTCCCACACAATTTGGTCACTATGAATGTAACCACTTTGAGTTCAAGACTGATAATGGTTTATATATCAATGCAGTTGTCTTTTGGATCAGCTTCTTCATTACAAAATTCTTGTTGATAGCTAGTTATAGGCTGGCCACCTGGTCTAGCTCCGAACAAGGAAATAGGTTCTCCTCTTTTGGGTAAACCTGTAAGGAAGTAAATGTCCTCCAGCTCAATTTTGAGCTTGTGATCACCGATAATGAAACAATGTTCTTGAACATCCCACCTATTCACTAACCATGTCAATAACTCTACTTGAGCCCTCATGCCCTACATTGCCCAATATTTGTATAATCCACAGTTTTTTAATACACGCAATGTGGGTAAACTTCCGATGGCTGCTTCATCTACTACCTCATGTTCATGTTCTCTCCATTCAAGCATTGTAGATACTCTGCAATAGACACATTGAAATATTAGATCCAATTAGAATGGAAAAATTTTGCTTAATTTGAGAGAAATCATATTTTTGTTTTTTTCACGGTGCCTCCGCACTTTTTTCACTAAGACAATGCGAGCTACTGCACACATTATACACGAAAAGTGCGGGATTACCTACGGTACCTCGAGAGTGATTTTTTGAACCTATTTTTCTCTTAAAAAATGATTTTAAAGCCTAAAAAGAGAATTTAAACAGATAAAAATGAAGGAAAATGTGTTGTGGATTCCCTGGATTTGACGGTTTTGGATTCGAACAGTCGGTTTTTCTGATATCTCCTTCAAAACGTTTTCTACCAAAATCTTTCAACTTTCACTCTGAAGGAAAATGGTAAAAATGAAATGGTTGAACTACTTTTTATAATATTTTTTGAATAAATAAAATAATATTTTATTTATTTTCCACTTTGAAAGGTTGTTTCTCAAATAATTTTTACTTATCTAAAACAGGTATGTTTAATTTTTTGGGTTTTTGTGCAGAATACAGGATTTTCAGTTGAAATAATCATTTTGGCAATGAGTATGCTTTTTGTCACTTTTTCGAACTCGTTAAAAATTACAGAAAAAATGACACCATATGAGTACATTTTTATCACTTTTTCAAACTCGTTAAAACTTATAGAGAAAACGAAACCATGGAGTTCCATTTTAAGCCCTTTTCAGACTCTCTAAACATGAAAAGATTGTTGAGTACTTGACTATTTGAACTCGTTAAAGGAAATGAACAATCGTCGCTTCAGTATAAGTTTACCCCTTTTTCGGACTGAAATGGACTATTTACGAAAAAGGTATTCGTTGACTAATCATAGTCAATAGATTTCTCTCCTGCATTATTTTATCCTTTTTCAGGCTTGAGAGACTAAATTTATGAAAAAGTACACCCACGGAGTTTTCTTAAGTTTTTATTCTGACTCCATAAAACTGAAAAACACCGAGTTTCACCTATACTGGACTCGTTAAAATTTAACAGTAAGGGACCTGTAAATTAAAAATAGGAACGAACCACTCCTTCTTAGGGTTCGATTTTAATACTAAGTTGGACTCATCCGAAGGATGAGCTTATATAACAAGAAAATGTTATCCTCCTCAATCTATCAAAAATAAAGAGGTACTTGCCAGAAATGGTGGGGGAAAAGAGATAAAATGAATACACTTGTCGCACTTCGTTTTAAAAAGTTGTATGCCACTCTTGAACACGACACTTTTTTCACATTCATGTCTGGGTTGGTAAAATCCTTTGGCCAATAGTTAATCAAACCACATTGAAAGTCTTCAGTTGGTTTCTAGGTATTAGCTTTAGGTCAATTGTCACCAAACCATTTGTAGTGTCGTTATGTGTTCAAGAGATCCGTTTCAATAAACCATTCATTGCAACATTTGTCTCCACTCGCGTTGACCATCCATGAGTCATTCCTTGTTATATATTTCTTCAAAACTTGATATAATGGTTTCGTGTCGTGGGATTTCCTATGACGGGTCACTTTCTATCGATGACAACTTATCATCTAGAAATTTGATCTAGAATCCTATTAGTACCTTGGGATCTGCATGCCCTAATGGCAGGTTTCTCACCTTCGACGACAGGTTGCATCATTGACCTTCGATCGAATGATTCTATGAAATTTTTGACTTCATATCATAAATTCACATTTCATAGATTTTACTGAGTAATTTGAGAGCCATTGTCATTATTGGTGGTTTCTCTCACACTTGTTAACAGTTCACATCATTGACTGTTAATCAAGTGGTTTCTACCATGTTCGAATTCGACACAATAAATCACACAGATATAATCGTACTAGTTTGAGAAGCGGAAATCAAGACCCTGGATCTAGTTTCCCCATCCAGGCTACAAGGATTTTTATTATTCATCATTTAGTAGACTACTCATAACATATGGCTGCATCCATGATGTGTCTACTACTCCATGTAATTCTAAAATCGTTTCTATATCAGAACATGTAGTTAGTTTTGCTTTGAGTATGGGAATTCCTACCTCAACGATGATATATATATGCTTGCATTGAATGTTTTTCAAGGTTTCAACCGATGTGCTGATAGCTCGATCCTCAGAATGATAAAGTACTTCACTCTTTAGAATTATTCAAAAAAATCTTCAGACTTCGCACTTTAGGGGGAAATCTGTTACACTGAAATTTGTCACCATGACATTGAGATATCTATATAGGTTCATCATTACCTATTTATTGCTTCCTTAGAAGTCTAAAAACATAAAGTTCCCAAATCAAGTCTTGGAATTGGAGAAAAGCTCTTAAAAATCCTAAAAATCCTAATTCCACACTTTTCCTAATCATTCCCTGAAGTACCGCAGCTAATTTCTATAAACACTGTGGCACATCCCACACATAAAGCTCATTAAAACTGTGGACCCCCGTAAAAGGTAAAATAAAGAGAAAAGTAAGTTCTAGAAGCCCAATTGGTCGAATATTCTCCCAGCTGGGGCCTTCTAGAAGTGTTATCTGGTCGAGCTTAACCCCTTCCATTCATGAACCTTTATCCCTTCATAAATGGAGTAATCCCTTGGATTTTGGAGCTGAAATCCCATGATGAGAGGGCTTTATTCCTTCCTTTTTGGAGCTGAAACTATCTCTCTTCTGCTATAAATTAGGACCAAGTTTCAGTCTCAGGGTACTTAGTACTTGGTTTTTAGTTCAAAGTGCTTTCTTCTTGCTTTGGAGAGAGTACTTAGAACTTAATAGTTTTGAGAGGAATTTCTGAGTGAATATACTCTCCATATTCACATCATTGGCATGAGGGATTACAAACTCACAGCCATAGCCTTATGCTGATAAAGAGAGTCGAATTTTTGTGTAACTGAGGGAAACAATTGTTCGGGACCCCAGAAGAACCTGTATGAACATCAAGGTGTCACGGTTGTAAGGTTTATTCTTTTTATTCAAAGATAATACAAATGGATTATTTTTTCTCATTGAGTTGTTTATCTATCTTTTGAATGATTTAATTCTTACACTCCTTGATCACTAAGATATATTATTGCTTTTGAATTATCATATTTTGCAGATGCTTTTGATCTGGTTTGCCTGTCTTTGATTGCAGATCTTATATGCTGGATCGATAACTTCTAGAGTGACTGGATTGAAGACCAAGCAAGCATTGGACTTCAGGTAGGAGTATCTATCCATAGTTAATGAGTAATTCTTAAGAAAAATAGTCTAGAGAAAATGGTCTTCATTTGTTTGTTTGTTTCTAGATATCCTTAGGATACTAGGGAGATCACTCTTGTCTGCAAGAGGGATTCATCCGTATAACAGGGGGGTGTGAACTTTTCTGGGGTTGACACACATGTGTATAAGTGGAGACCGAAACCATTTATTTCAGACCCCCCAAACAGTAAAGTGGAAGGGGGGTAGGGAAAAAAGTAATATTGGCTATTGGATGTGAAGTGGGGGTTTAATATGGGCGAAGAGATGACAGAGCTTTCTATGATGAGACGAGATGATGAATGGAAGGAACTAGGCTTATATCATAAGTGTAATGCAATGTGCGGGAGGTAAGGATTTTCACCTAAGGTTTTAGATTTTTTCAAAACATTTCTTCCATGTGCCTTGTGTTGGTGTGTTTGGCGCACGAATGTACCAAATCAAATTTTCTTAAGAGGGGTGGTTTTTCCCTCTTGAGTTATTGGTCACAAGCATAAAATAGATGGATTTAATCAAGTTAGTGGAACATGCTAAAGCATAAAAAAACTAGGTAGAGAAATAACATGCATATTCAAACATAAAAAAATAATCTAAAACAAATAAAACAAAAGCTTTGAATAGAGTCAAACAACTTCAATAATCCAAACAAAAACGCTTACGTCCCCTCTTATTGAGTGTTGGTAGGAATGAAGGAAGCCATTTTTACCCACTTGCCAAGGGGCCCTTAGAACTATGGGTTCTAAGTCCCGACGCAAGGATGTCTTTACTTCCGAGCTACCTTGGTGCAAAGTCTCCCTCTCTCTATTGTGGTGGACTGGAGTTGTTGGATGTCTAGCAACTGAGTCCCCTCTGTCTTTGCTCTGGATCACACACTTCTGGTATTTCTTGAGGAGATTCTTGCCAACATAACAATGTGCTCTCCCATTTTTCATCTCTTGGTGGTATTTTATAGGAGAATTAAAATCCTCCTTCCCTCTCTTGGTAAATTTTGGATGGTGACCCAAGAGAGGAGGGTGATTCCATTGTGTGCCAAATTTATTCCATTGTGTGCTCCTTTGAGGTCCTAAGGAGGCTTGGGCGACTTTTTGAGGAAAATCCGCGCAAATGCATGATTATCAAAGAATTATGCCCGCAAAGGCGCATTTAACTGGTTCATTCTGTGCGCAATTTGATTTTTCCTTTTAGACCTTAGATATTTTTAAATACTTCATATTCTCTAATGTCTTCCAGCCCTATAAATCCTTCTGCCTGACATTAAGTAATGTCATCTCTTCCTGTCTGATTTTCTAGTGATAGTAGTTTCCCCTTAATGTGTGAGGTCTAGGAAGAACTGTATAGCTGAAATACATTATAGTTTCTTTTCTATGTACTGTGTGAAGAGAGAGGGAGACCTACATGTAGCTCGGAGTTGGAGACACCCTGCACTGGGTTGAAGAGCGACCATGTCCTGTGGGATCCCTGCAAGTAAAGGTACAACACAATATATAAAAAATTTCTACGAGGCTGACATGTCCCATGCTCATGATGATTTGGCTAGTTAAAGAAATCTACGTGACAAATATAGATTATGTCTGTGACACTAGCATGGTAGTGATCTGTTGGTTCATGACGACGACTGCTGACACCCTCAGGGGCATTTTTCTTTGACTGTAAGTGGAAAGTGGTACCCATATGCATAAACTTGGTATGGCATATAAATGCGCATTGTACGCATAGGCGTTGGTTGGGACCTTCCTGTGTAAGCATTGTTGAAAGAGACAATTATAAAGGCATGGGTCTTCGACGACTTTGATCAAAGTGCAATGGTTGTAAGGTATTATACCAGTTTGACATAAAAGATTGTGTTGTAGTCAAATTTTAGGAGGATCGATGACATCTGTGGGCAATGATGTCTCCCATAGTGCCACCTGAGGATGCCCTTTTTGTTGAGAGGGGTGATCCAAGGTACCGCTTCCTTTTTGGAAAAGAGGTATTGATGTTGACAAAAAGGAAGCCTCAAGTAAATGAGGGGGTCACTAATATGGTGGATTAGAATCCTGGATGTGATGGGTTTAAAATAGGCATGATGGAGAGGGGTGCCTGAAAACTGATGATGGGGATTTAGTGCCCAAGCTTGGAGTATAAAAAGCAGCTTGGCAGCAGTCATAACTATTTCTGATGGGGAAATCCCTGGAGTTGGTAGGACTTCCAGGGTGGGTATAAACTGGTTATGAATGTCATGGTGGCTTTTGTGTGAGGGTGTGATACTCCGACCAAGGGTGATCAGGGACTGCTTCCATGGGAGAAAAAATGAAAGGGTGGGTGGGGGACATAGTGCGTCCTTTGCGGTCTTTGTACACTTACCAAAAGAATAAAATAATGGGGTTTGGTTTGTACAAAACATAGAGATGGGTGCCTCAAAAATGAAAGCGTTCACTCACTGATGATGTGAGGAAGGTGTTTTGCTGAGGGTGGGGGCCCCATTGGTTGGTATCATGTGTGACATTGATGAAGCAGATGCAAAAAATATCGTAGATGGGTTATGCTGATGGAGGTATGGTAGGCCAAATGCGAGGTGTAGTAGTGCACTTTCAATCTGCTTGCACAACCTGGTCGTCTAGGAAAGGGGTTTTATTTTGATATGGTAAAACTTGACCTAATGCATGGTGAGTGAATGGGCATGAGGTGCTTCTCGGACTATAGTGGTATGGCCATGGCATCACTTTTGTTGTGATATATGGTCTACTTTTGGTGACGAGCACCATGGAGGGGAGGCTCTACCGATTGATGAGGGTGTTTATCATGTGCAAGGTGAGGTGATGATAAACATGGTCGGATGTTTATAGCTTATAGTCAATTTCTGATGGACAAATTATGTCAAGATATGCAGAGATTTTCTGGGACTCTATCATGCTGGGGGTAGAATGATACCTGCTCCTGGAACTTTCAGTGGATGGAGCTACAGATGGTTTGCATACTACCTACAAGAATAAATACCCCAAGTGAAAGAATCTTCTTTATTCAAATATTTATTTGAAATACATGTGCTTGAAAAATAAGATGGGAGAGGGAATACCTGTCGGCGCTGAAAAATTATGTTTTCAGGGGTGCGAATGTGTGGCACCGCCCTTGGACGTTAAAGAGTGTTGATCATAGTGTCACTTTCACTCTGGTGATTGGGCCTTTTGAGCTCTTGTTATGGTCCTCCAAAGTTTCTGAAAAGGGCAACATATAAGCGAATATGTCTCAATTCAGTTCATTTGAGTCTGTTGAGTATTGAGAGATCATAGGCTTTTGCGAAGCAGTTCTTGTTGTTGCGGTCAGCATGAGCAACCTGGATTAGTGATTTTTTAGCCAGGTAAACTCCATGACGTCCTGAATTTTATTTTATTTAGTATGTGAGTGTCGAAGTCCGTACAAGAGTAGTTTGTATGGATCTTTAGCCAGTTTTTCCCCTGACCGCGTGGGCGATTAGGGTTCTGGCCCACCTTTTGTGCATAAAAAGGAGGTTTCGCACGCATAAAGGAGGTTTTGCGCGCATTTTGTTGCCTGTCCTAGCTTTGGGCGCGCCTTTTGTGCACCTGTGAGAAGGACAGATGTGCCCTCCTTGCGCTTGTCTGAGGAATAGGCGCGCAAAGAGCCGAGGCAATTTTTGTCATTTTTTTAGGAAAATTTGTCTATTTTCGATGTTTTTCATGCTGCTAATGTGCTCCTGTTTTGATGATAGGATGCTATGGAGGGAGCGGGACTAGCCCGAATCTGAGCTACCTTGGCTGCTGGCGGTAAAGCACGCCAACTGTTGGTGATGGGGTCTCCTTAAATTTATGGAGAGTGACCTTATTTGATCACAGGATCAAATTTTGCGCTACTTTATGCGATGTTGGAATAGGCGGCGCAAGGTGATGGTGCTATGTGGGTGTAACCTTACTATCCATCTTGAAATGGATATTTATTTTGTGACCGGATTACTGCCTCAGGGTGAGGCGCTGTGATATCCACTTCCATCTGGGAGGGTGGATCTCGTGATATTTTCTGCAGACCATTGCGGTGGGGTGCCCCTTATGGAGGGCCGCATATATATTGCTTTAGTGATAGATTTGGCCAAGCGATATGCTCTAGCGGCCATTGTGTGACTAGCGGGGTCATCTGCTCCTCATCGAGCATCGAGTTCGCAGGTCGGTGTCTTGTGCCGGCTGAGGGCCTGACACTTCTTTGACTTTGTCCATTTCTGTTACAAAGGGATGCTAGCATAACTTTACAAGGTCTGAGATGGATCGAATTTGTTTACCTATGTGAGCATCTTATGCAACATTATGTACGAGCGGGTGGTGCTATTAAGACCTGTGGTGGCGGTGCCTGCTGGGGGGCTGCAGGAGCCTCGCATGAGGAGGTGGGCTCCCATGATGCCTCGAGGAGGTGGGGGTAAGGTGGGGCGTTACTAGAATGCCACCACATAGGTTTGGTTTGATACAGAGGTTTGGTTCCTGCCATTCCCTTAAGCAGGGATGGACTTCCGAGGAGATACAGACATGGGTCTTCCTGCTGGATACGCTTGGGGGCCAGCAAGTATGTCTTTGCATTTTCTGTATTTATTTGATTATTTATGTTTATATGTGTATTGTGATGACACTGACATAGTTTTGGTTACTCTTGTAGATGTTGGCGAGGTTCGTCGTCTTGTGGCTCGGTTGGTTGGGCACTAGTCGATTCGGTGACCTCAAGGAGCTCTCGGGGGGCAGGGAGGAGCTCCTTCACAACCTCTTGGGGGAGCACTGGTTGATGAGGCTGGCCCATCGGGGGAGGGTAGTAGCTCGGAAATTGCCGAGACTTCTGCTGAGTGAGCGCATGCCGATGCTGCAGAGGCTCGTGTTGCTGAGCTGACCGAGCAGGTGGGAGCTTTAGAGGATGCCTGGGATCTAGTGGACCGCGTGACCCAGGGGATGCCTACTCAAGGCTTTTTGGATGACCTCGAGGATGTATGGCTGGAGACCTTGATGGCTCAGGAGAGGGTCTATCGGCCAATTTACATCAGGTGGCAGTCTCTATATTGACAGCGGCTCCAGTAGTTGTACTAGGATCAGAAGTGGGTCCAGTGCCCCGCCTGGGGGAGCACCGCCCTAGAGTTTTTTTTTTTTTGGTACACGGGGAAAGCACCCATTATGAGGATTCTTCCCCTATTTTTGACGACTTATATGTGTATCTTCTGGGTTGACCTATGGGTCAGAGACACTATTTTTTTTACTCAAACACATACATTTTTGGTATATATATGTGAGAGATATTTTTGACGGCTCTACATGGTGTGCCCCATGTTTCTGCTTGTGGATTATGTTATGCTAATGGATATCTATGTTTTTTTTTTTATGTATGATCATTGTCCAAGATGTATTCCGGCTTAGAATATTTTTAGCTATGCGACCAACCGTTTGGTTTTGATTCCTTGGTACATGTGTGAATGTAATGCAGTAAATTTGTCTGCTTAATCTTTTTGAATGCAAGTATTTTCTAAATAGATGTGAATATCGTATCTAAAATGTTTGGTTTAACTGCGATACTACTAACTGGGAATCGAGGTATATGTGTATATGGCGTATGCCCTGGTTGAGGGCATCGCACATAAGTCTGATGACGACGTCATACTTTGCCTGATTGTTTGTTGTTGAACCAGTGCACACACCATTGGTGCAGAGTGGTGATCGGTTAGGGTGATAGATAACCTAGGCGACTGCTGCTAAACTTTGAGACCATCTTGATGCTCCATCAGCAAATCCTAAGTAAGGGTTGGGTTGGTAATCCATTGTGACACTCGAGCGCGTTTTGTAACAATTCTTTTGGTCAAAAATTTACAGTGGTTGGGTTTGTGTACATTGAATCTAAGGTGGGGCCTCTTTGGCCCTTATGGGTAGAATTTATTGAGGTAAAGGCCGTTGATGGGGTTGCTGAGGCACATCCCGTCCGATTCAGTCATGATGTATGCCCCCTTGAGGATGCAATGTTTTATTATGTAGGGTTCTTTCCACAAGGTTTCGAACTTTCTTAGCCCTAGGGGTTCTTTTGCGACATCATAGTGGAGGACTAGTTCTCCCTCGGTGAATGAGCGAGGGTTGATGCGGTGGTCGAATGATGATTTTACCCATTTCTTGTGGGCCTCATTATGTTGCAGCGACTGTCATTGGCTTTCATTGACAAGCTCTAGTTGGACTAGACACTGCTCTAGAGGCTGGGTATCATCGAGGAGTTTGATGGTGGCATGTAAATTTGGGACCTCACGTTCTATGGGAATCACGACTTCGACCCCATATACCAAGTGGAAAGGAGTGAAACCAGTGGATGTTTTCATGACTGTGCGGTATGCCCACAGGGTGGAGAGAAGCATATGGTGCCAATTGGTTTTATGGTTCTTCACCATGCTTTGTAACATAGTTTCAAGGACTTTGTTCATAGCTTCTACCTCTCCATTGGATTGGGGGTAGTATGGTGAAGAGAATTCATGGGTGAATCTGAGGTGGTGGGATATCTCCTTGAAAACTTCATTCTCGAAGTGTTTCCCATGGTCGGAGACTAACTCTTTAGGAACACCGAACCAGGAAATCATGTGGTTAAACATAAATCAAGCATCAGTTTCTGTGGTGTTGTCATATGTGGGCATGGCTTCCTCCCACTTGGTTAAATAATTGAAAACCACTATGATGTACTTACGATTTCCAGATGATGTGGGGTTGCAAGTCATGAAGTCAATTCCCCATTTGTAAAAGGGGCCAGTGACGATGACACGGTGCAAAGGTGCGGGAGGGGCTCTTGCTTTATGAGCGAAGCGCTAGCATCGCTCGCATCTATTGACTGCTGTAATGAAATCGCGAAACAAGGAGGGCCAAAAATATCTTACCCGTAGGAATTTTGTGGCGGTGGCCATCCTAGAGAGGTGGCTGCCGCAAGCTCCTCTGTGGCAGTAATTAAGGGCTTGTTCCGATTGGTCGTGAGTAAGGAATCGATGTAAAATGGTGTTGATGCCCCATTGGTAAAAAACGTCTCCCATGAGGAGATATAGGGGGGCTGATGGAGAATGCGCTGACGGTCGTCTTGAGTGAGATGAGGTCTGAAATTTTGGGTTTGTAGGAAGAGGAGAATATCTCTATACCAAGGGTCGTCGATTGTTACGAAGAAGAGATGTTCATCCGGTAGCGAATAATAGACTGGTGATCCCTTGGTATCTCTTGGGAGGTCCATAATGAAGTCTGCTAAGATAAGCACCTTTTTGCTTCTAGGGGAGCGAAATTGTAAGTCGTTTTCTTGTAGAATGAATACCCAGCGGGCATACTTGTGGTTCATTAGGTGATGCGTGAGCATATATTTGATGGGATTAATATCCATGATGACCATAGTGATCTTTAAGATGATGTAGTGGAAAAGCTTTTGGACTGCATGTATTATTGCAAGGGCAATATTTTCTTCGGGTTCATATCTTAATGCTGGGCCTACTAAGGTTTTATTGACATAATAGATTATGTGCTCCTTCCCATCCAAGCCTTCCTGGATCAATAATCCGGCCAAGGCAATCTCGAAAGCTGATAGATACAGGATGTAATCTTTGTCATAGTCTGGGGGACTGATGACCAGTGCTGTAGACAATGTTTCTTTCAGCACATCGGACACTTGTTGGGCATGATCATCCCATTTGAATGGGATGTCCTAGAAAAGGAGGCGCAGGAACCCTTGAGTGCAAGTGGCATAATCTGGGACGAAGCATCTCAGAAAAGTGGCCTTCCCCTATAAGCTTTTAGTTGCCTGAGGGTTCGAGGTGGAGGTACCTCTTTGATGGCTTGGACCTTGAGAGGGTCCACGTGAATCCCTTGCTGGGACATAATAAAACCTAAGAGTCTTCTTGTTGTGATGTAGAAGACACACTTGAGGGGGTTCAAGCGTAGGTTGTATTGTCGACATCGTTGGAATACCAATCGTAGATCCTCAAGATGGTCTGAGTGCTTCTTGGAGCAGACGGTCAGGTCATCCAAGTAGGCGAGGGTAAGGTGTGCCAAGTCATGAAATATATAGTTCATGGCCATATGGAAGGTGGCTCCAACGTTTTTTAGGCCAAATGGTATTACCTTGTATTTGAATGTGCCCTAGGGGGTGGTGAATGTACTGGTCTGTATGGTGGATTTGAATTTGGTTGTACCCAGAGAATTCATCCATAAAGGATAGAGCCTCGTGACTCGCACAAACATTGATGACTTGATTGATGAATGGGGTGGGATAATTGTCCTTAGGACATGCTTTGTTCAAATCCCAAAAATCAGTGCAAACATGTATTGTGCCCTATTTTTTCATGATGGGAAAAGGGTTGGAAACCCAAGATGTGTAAGCAATGGGGTAGATAAACCTGGCTTTGTGAAGCTTATCGATTTCTCGTTTTATTGCTTTGGCCTTTGATGGGTGTAGTTGATGCTATTTTTGGCGTATTGAAAGTATGCTAGGCCAAGTATCAATATGGTGCTCTACGATAGTGGGAGTAAGACTAAGCATTTATGAGTAGTCCCACATGAAGATATCTCTATACTCTTGTAGCAATTGGGTTTAAGAGTTTATTTCTTTTGGAGAGCATGCTGCCCCTAGTGAGATTTCTTCGACCTTACCAGGATTTTGGGATATTTTCACCTTGATAGTAGGTGATATGTTTGACATATTTCCTTCCTTGAACACATCGGGCATCGGGATAGGATTCTTGAACCAATCAAATTTCCTTGATGGGAGGAAATATTTTGATTCGATCGCATAGATATCTTGTTCTTTTATCTTGTCAGGATTGAAAATTTTCTCAGGGAGAAAAAGCGAATGGTGATGCATTGCATCCCATGGATAATCCGGCTCCACCATGGCTGCTAGGATGTCCTCATCTGAATCAAATAGGGATCCTAAGGGGGATTGATCCTATGGAAGGCTGTACCGAAGAGGTTCAATCCACATGGTGCTAGTTATAGACACAAGAAGGATTCCATCGTCAACGTGGTGGAACCAGAAGCGGTCGATAGAGTGTAGAAAAATTGGTTCTGCACTGTCATAGGTACAACTACTCTCGTAGTTGCAGCTGACTTGACACCTATGGAATATGAGAAAACAACTCGAGTCATAGTTCTAATACATAATGATATGAATCATATCTGGTGTATTTTGTCATGAGGGTTTGGTGGGGGGGAATCTCCATGATGGGAGTTTGCGTAAGCACAAGGTTGGGTCTCCTGTTAGGATGGTCAATTTCCTATCGGTGGAAATTATGCCTGGTAAAAAGGTGCCTGAATGTTTCCATTAGCGGGCATGCCTATAGTTTGTGGTTATGGCCAATGCAAATGGTGCATAGTACCACTATGCCAACTGAGTAGATTGTGTGGGAATCAACACTACTCTTCTTCCTAGATGTGGACGCTTGGAAATGATGTTTGGTAGAAGACGAGAGCTTCTGCTTCCATTTTCGAGTCTTTCGCTTTAGTATGTCTAACTCTTTTGGGGAGTGTAGACTTAATTTTCCTCTTGCCGCTATAATATTCGAGGGATATTCTCACATTTAATTGTATGATGAAAGTGTGAACAATTCCAGAAATAAGTGTGCGTAATATTCTCTTGGTTAGAGAGAAGTTTCTGCGAGGGAGGAGAGACTGTGTGAAAACTATTTGCGAGGTGATTTAGTTCTTTGCACTGATTGAACCAGTGGCCGATCAAGTCCCATAGTCCGCATGCTATCCTAGGTTGAACCTGGGTCATGCTTGGTTGATGCACCATTCTAGTTTTTCCATTACGCCATTGTGAGTGTGGGGTTGATGGAATGGGGGTGATATACTTTCTATATTGTTTGAGGAGATCTTATTGTTTCTTCTCTAATGTATGTATCATATCACTTAGAGGACGAAATTGCGGAATAGAAGTACAACGTTGTTCATGGTGATTTCCCTAGCATACTAGGAAAAATAACCTACGTATCGAGTGCCCATCGTGCTTAGTTGGTGGCGTGAATGGCTACTAGCGACGTAGCACTTCTAAGTCAGGGCAAGTGGCAACCACATGATTGGGCGTTTTAAATAACACACATGTTGGTATTCTCTGCAAAGGGAGGTTGGGGGTAACTAAGGGTTTCCTGATTGGTCACTTTTCAGCTGACATGAAGAGGATGGATCTACTTGTCACATCTTCTTGGGTTGTCGAGTTGTTCATAGATTCCGAGTCTGAGCCATATTCTTGGGAGAGGCGAGATATGGTTGATTGCATATAAGCTAGCGTTTCACGGAATCTAGGGATGTAGTGACAATGATGCACCAGGTGATTGCCACCGCATATATGACATGAATGCTTGGTATCAAGGTCAGTCCGATATACTACATGAACTGGATACCATCGCTGGAAGATTTCCAGAGCTGGGAAATATATGATGAAATGATCTAACTCATCATAGAGTACATAACGTTCGATGGGAGGAGGGGGCATGGTTGGGAGTCTTTCAGGGAACTATCACTCCTCCTGCAGGTATAAGATGGTGCGAGGTTCATCTCTAGATGACTAGGCGGAGGGATCTTCCTGGTAGGATTATTCGATGGCATGTAAGGCATCCCTATATCACGGGATTTCTGGGAAATGATGGGTATAGTGTCCATAATTGCTACAAATAGTGCATGCGTGATTGGTACACAATGCTTTTCCTTGACTTTTGGTGGCAGGTTCCTTCTTACGGGAACGTGGTGTCACGATGTCAGCTATAGAGCAAAGGAGCGGTTTTAATTCGTCCAACTCTGGGCAGATGTGGGTAGGGTGTCCTACTACATCACATATGGCGCATCATGGTGATTCTTGTTGCGTAGTGGGACTCTCCACCTTCTTTCCTCTTCTCTTGGTTTTCTTAGTCGTAATCATCGGTTTTGCAATGGGGATTTCCTTTGCAGGGATGTTTGCGACAGTCTCCTGAATGGTTGGGGCCAGTTTAGGATTGATGAGGATTAACCATGTGGAGGTGATGTGCGTGATTCCCATTGGATTGGGTGGGACTAGGTACCAAACTGGTTTCGTGAATGATAAGTTTGGTAGGACTACCGTGGCCATGACCTATTGTGACACAAAACTAGCTAGGGGGAAGAGGAAAGGGGTTTGGGAGGCGGCATAGGCTAGAGAAGCTGTCGTGGCCAAGGACTCAGTGTCATTACTACTTTTCTCCGTGTCTTTACTAGCTTCGGTGCTTGATGTGGACATTAAGCAAACTGAAGCCCCTGTGACATCAGGTGATGACTCAGGTATAACAGGGGGATCTCCTATAAATGGCCCTAGGATGGACGACGGTTTGAATTGGCCGAGGCCATACTCCTGGTACCATGTAAGTGCGTCGAAAGATGTGTCTACATAGGGTAGGATAACATCGGTATTCATTAGGGGCTGTTTTTCGCTATGTATCAATTGGTCGACAGTAACGATGCGGTCCTCAAGGGGGAACATCATAGTTCGAAAGATGGAGGAGGCGATGGCTGACATGATGCACATATAACTCCAGCCAAGGAGTATATTTTAGTCCAATTGGGTGTCCAAGACTTCAATGTCTATAAGGACCGTCTTTTTGGCTAAGAAGACCGAGACATTTTAGTAGAGGCTAATAGGGGCTGAAGGGCGACCATCGTATGCTCTAAGCGTGATGTTTGATGGTTTTAGTTCGGGAGACCCTAAATTTTTCCAAACATTTTTTAACATGATGCATGTGGATGCACCTTTGTTAATGATAAATCAGTGAATGGTAATGTTTTGGACCGATACTGGTATCTGAAAGGCGACCATTGAAGGAACCCTAGGGGTGGCTTTATCTAAATCAAAAGCCATTAGGCGCAAATTGATAGGGTTGATGGTGCCTAATGCTGAAAGTAAGGCTTTCCGCTACATTGGAAATTATTGTAATACCTCCAAAGCTAACATAGCGACGGGATATTGAGCTAGATCATCCACAATGCTATAGTGATGATCTGCTTTGGAATAGTTTCCTGCCCGCCTAGTTGGTCCCTTAGCCATATTTGACAAAGGTTCAATAGGCATATTTAATATGGTCAAAGGTGCTATTGGTGCACTGGTACTAGCCCCTGATGTGTTGATGTCTGGTGGGGTGTCGTAATTTCAATTCCATGTCTGAAAACACATTTCTTCGCTAGTCATGTAGATTTCGTGGCTATTTTTTCTGGAATAGTCAGAAGTTTGTTGTTGCATGATAACTGTCCCTTGATGGGGGAAAGGCTCCTGCATGACTGTTGTCTGCTCGGAGGATCCCCCCTGTCCACACTTACTCTGTAGCTTCTTCAGCTCATGGAGGTAGGGAAAGTGGTGAGTGTAATGGCTGTACTCACCACAGATCGAACAAGAGCGGTTTGTTTGAAGAATTGGCATTTTTTTCTGCCTCTGGGAGTTGCTTGGCTCCTGGTTTTGATTTCGATTAGAGTTTCCACCAACCTGAGATTGTAGAGGTCGTTGTTGATTGTTTCCCCCCTATCCAAGATTTCCTTTAGGCATGTTTTTTTTTTTTTTCTTAACTGTGTTAAGAGGATAATTTGGATTCTCCTAGTTATATGGTTGGCGCGGTTGGTTTTGGGAGGGTTGCACGAAGTTCACCTGTGCATTCTACATGGGAGGGTCTCGTGCTAGGGATTGAGAATATTGCAGTCCCTGGTTTGTAAATGGTTGTTGGGGGGGAGCTCTTCGGTCAACATGTCTATCTGTGTACTGGGTCCCCTGAGCCAGAGGATAGGGACCTCCATGCTGATGGTGATATGATGATGCCCTACTGGTAAGATTTTGTGGAGGCATGTGATGACTTTGGTAGCTGGGTTGTGGTATGTTTTGGGTAGAATCATACATGTAACCGGGGTATTGAACGTTGCTGATTAGGTGATTTTGGGTCAATGACCCAATTAAACCATATGCAGAGTTTGCCGCACTTGGAAATTCTTTGTAAGCTTGCAGGTGCAGGGCGTTCGACAAGATATTGTAAATATACCTTGACTGCGTATAGATCAACTCGAGTTGTTGGGCCTTACTGATGTCATCATATTCAGATATGGGATTTTGTTGCGCCACATCCTTTTACATCTCTGCAGTGAGAGTTTTCAGGAATAGGTCTAACAAAACTCGATTGTCGAGTTTTTCTTTGCACAAACTATGACACCGCCACCATTCGTGGAGATGGTCCGAGATATGGACGACAAGGGTTTTCCTAAAGTGGGTCAGTAACTCCATTCTGAAATCATGGTGGATGGGTAACTGAAAATTGATCAGGAACATAGTACTGAGGGCGCTAAAGGTTCCATGTGTAGAAGAGGGCTTCTCCACATACCATTTCACTGCTACTCTGGTTAGAGTGCATTGAAACAGTCTTAGTTGAATAGTATCATCAACGATTCTATTCAACGAACACCACAGGTGGAAAGTCATAACATGATTTCCTGGGTCTTCCGCTTGCTTTCCTTCGAACTTTGAAATGTCCGAAGGGAGATTCGTGGGCATGGGAGGCCATATGGGGTTGTGTGCAATGGGGTCATTTGTCAACTTGGTTAAATTTGGTAGATTCAACGAGGTTAGAAAAGGTGACTATGATGTTGTAGCCATTGTGACTTGTGAAAACACGATGTTCTGGTTAAGAATAGGGCTTGTCTACGACATACCCTATTGTGCGTTCACCTGGCTTCCTGAATGGGTAGAAATCCTTTTCCTGCTAGGGGTTGTGGGAGGAGTGGTGCGTGGTGACCATGTGGGGGTGTTCATTGGTGTGGCATTGTGAGAATAACTAGGGTTCCCAAATAAATATGCCCCAATAAAGGATGAACCAATAAGGGTGGCAGTGTTCTGTCTTTGATGCCTAAATAGCGAGAGCCCTGTAACCCCTCCCAGTAATGGGGGGAGGTCCAAAAGATGTGTAGATCAACAAGGTCCCTGGGTCCATTCTGGCGTCGACTAGGTATGGTTTTGGAAATATTTGAGAGGATAGAGAATATTATCAAAGAAAATATCTGATCGCATACATAAAACAAAGCAAAAATAAAATAAATTTTCCCTTTAGATTAATCCTATGTGATCAGTCAATCAAAAAATATGGTTTTTTGTTGTTTGCGTATGACACTCAAATCCTAGAAGAACTAATTGTCCTCACACACTCAAATTTAACTAGGCCTTGAGAAGATATCTTGTGAATGCTGGCACAATGTCCCGAAAGAACTGGCGATGCCCCCAGTCAACCGAAGAAAATCCACCAAGGTAAGGGTAGAGGATCTACTGCTTTCCTGCACCATCAACTATATGAAAAGGATGCCCTAATTTTGGCCACTAAGAACTGCCATCCCACGTGAGTGTTCGAGCCTTGGGCTTCTTGGTAGTTCAACTACCAGTACCGAGTATTAGCCAGGTCAGATCCCCAAGTGATATTACACACACTAGGCCCAATCCGAACCCCCTCTGGATTGAGTCTCTTCCGCACTCGGGTTTTATTTTCCGTGGGATGATAGGCATATTTTAAAGTTCCCTAAACGGTACACTTCTATGTTTCAAGATGAATAATGACCAAGGCGGCTTACTGGATACCTACCCCCTTGGTCCTAACTTAGACTATAAATTCTTTTATGGCCCTTGTGGGGAGAATTTAGTGAGTTTTGTTAAGTTAGTTTTAGGTGTCTTTACTTCACTTAGGGTGTGGATGTGTGTGAACAAAGGGTGAACAAGCACATAGTTTGAACATGTGGATATGCGATGATCCTTTTAAAAATCCCCTATTTAAACTATGTTTTATTGTTCCTTGCTCAAAGAGAAAAACATGCGTGGATATGGGCCGCTTTCAATTTTTCCTTGTTAATCTAAATGATCAACTATAGGAAGATGGTGAGTTATAAATAAAGAGTTTTCATATGCTTGCGTAGTATCACCCGAAGATGCAAATGCAACAGAGATTAATTTCTGTTCTACCAAAAATTCAATCCTAGTCCCAAAATCCTAGTGCAAAAATTGAACTAAACTAATGAATTTTACACTAGAAAAATGAAAAAAGAACTAGCTAAGCATGCGTGGAATTGAAACACTTACTTTGGCTAATTATCTAGGTGTTTTGGTAACTAATTCGTAAAACATAAAATATTTCGGAATGCAAGTTAATTTTCCTCCTACTTAAACTATGTGTTAACTTTGCAAAAATCAACTTGAAATAAAACTGACACCTAAAATACTAAAAGCAGCTAAGAGTGAGCTTTAGCAAGTTTCGGGGCACCTCAACCAGTGCTGGCAGATGTATTATGGGCTGCCAATCACCTTTACAAGCAAGAAAAATATGGAAATAGTAGGAAAAATCCTACTTCTGGTTTCTGCGCACAGAAGGCTGAAACATGCATGACTTATGCACGCAGGTCACCTCTGAACACGTGCATTGGGGCACGTCTGTTTGTAAGAAAGGCACGCAATTTTCCTGCAAATTAATTTTCGGAGCTCTTTCTGCTTCAGCCTGTCACTAGGGATGAACTAGGCAGTGAAGGAGAGGAAGGGGGCAATTCCAACTTAACTCCATAGCAAAGACGGAGGTCTCTGCAAAAAGGCACAACCACTTAAACTTGGAAATAAAAGTTAGTGGAGTCGCCAATCCTGTGTTGGTGTGTTTGGCGTACGAATGTACCAAATCACACTTGCTTAAGAGAGGTGTTTTTTACCTCTTAAGTTATTGGTCATAGGCAGAAAATAGATGGATTCAAGCAAGTTAGTGGAACATTCTAAAACATAAACATACTAGATAGAGAAATAGCATGCATATTCAAACATAAAAAACTAACCTAAAACAAATAAAACAAAAGCTCTGAATAGAGTCAAACAACTTCAATAATCCAAACGGTGGCGCTTACGTCCCCTGTTATTGAGTGCTAGTAGGAATGAAGGATGAAACTTTAACCCACTTGCCAAGGGGCCCTTATAACTAGGGGTTCTAAGTCCTGAGGCAAGGATGTCTTTACTTCCAAGCTACCTTGGCACAAAGTATCCCTCTCTCTAATGTGGTGGACTGGAGTTGTTGGATGGCCAACAACTGAGTCCCCTCTATCTCTACTCTAGATTACACACTACTAGTATTGCTTGGGGAAATTCTGGCCAGCATAACAATGTGCTCTCCTATTTTTCATCTCTTGGTGGTATTTTATAGGAGAATTCAAATCCTCCCTCCCTCTCTTGGTACATTGTGGATGGTGACCCAAGAGAGGAGGGTGATTCCATTGTGTGCTCCTTTGAGGTCCTAAGGAGGCTTGGGAGGTTTTCCTTAGGCGGCCTCAAGTGTGGGATCAATGTCCTGGAGTGTGCCTTGTGGTCTCGAAAAGTGACTTCCGCCACTCTCAGGCCTGCACGGATTTTTGAGAAAAATCCGTGAAAAGGTGTGCTTATCGAAGAATTATGCGTGCAAAGGCGCACTTAATTGGTTCCTTCTGTGTGAAATTTGATTTTTCCTTTCAGACCTTAGATATTTTTAAATACTTCAGATTCTCTAATGTCTTCCAACCCTGTAAATCCTTCTGCCTAAAATTAAGTAATGTCATCTTTGCTTTTTGGATTTTCCAGTGATAACACACCTATAAAGGGATTTCCAAACCTAAGAAAAAACATTCTTTGTCCTTTTGACCAGAAGTACCCACTAGGAAATAAATGGAGCATTATTTTCAATATGAAAAATCTGAAGAAAAACAATTAATCACCTCGAGGTCCTATAGGATACTAACAGATGTAATGAGACTATATTTTGCAATAAAATGAGTATTCAGATTGCGCTTCACTGATCTAGTTTCAGAGAGCTAGGCTTGTGGGTTAGGGCCCATTCCATGTGCCTTAGTATCTCTTGTGTAATCATCCTTTACTTTCATGTCATTTTAGCTAGTTTTTCTTATGGGTATTTAGCTATTTTTCTTGGATTTTCATTCATTATTTTTAGTTTGCTCCCTTTTGTCTTTTGCAGTAGATTTATCTTGCTTACATGTCGGTAAAATAGGTTATAAATTCAGAAATTTGTGAGTCAAGCTTCCCCCTCTCATCTCTTTCATTAGAGATTAAGAAGGGCATACCTTCCCCACAGGTCCAAATTTCTTTTTAGTTTATGATTTCTTCGAATGGATAAGTTAGGTTGTTGTAGTTCCATGGATATGTTTAGAATGCTATGTTAGATCTCTTTTTGTAGGTTAAGGTAGATTTTCTTTCCAAATTCAAGTAATCTTTTCCATTGTCTTTATCATGAATTAGTCCATCTTTATTGCATGAATAGGTAGTTTTCTTGCAGGTTCAGGTAGTACAACCAAGGATAACTTCACCAACACCTTCAAATTCATCTCTCACCCTTCATCAACCCTTTGTTCATAAAAATATCCATCAACCCTATTTTCAGATTTCTTCATCCCTAAATCATGAGAAAACCCTAGGGGTGCAAGACGAGCCTCCCAAGAGGTTCTGAGCTTGGCCAAGGGGTGGGCCACCTACCACTCATCTAAAACCACCTTCACTACCCTTTTTACACCCATTTTTGGCCTCAGATTTCCCTCGGACTATTTCCTGTAGCACTACAGGAAACCTGTAGCAACACTTGAAGCAGCACCAGTGGGCCCCTCATAAAGCCTAGAAAAAACCATCCACATCCTCTAGACCTACCAAAACCAGCCATAAACCTTCAGCCTTGCACCCATGTGTTCAAGCCTTCCATAATCCACGTTAGCACTTTCTTCTCCTAACAACAAAATAACACATTTACAAGCATAGTTAGGTCATGGTTAGTTGCATGATTAAAAGAATGATAGATAAAGCATAGAGTGAGTAGTGCATGTTTAGCCATTTGGCCCAACAAAGTGTGATTAGGTTAGTTTCCTTTATTCAATTTCAATTCATCAATTTACTTCATGTAAGATTCCTAGTTTGCTTTCATTTCTTATCATAGATTAATTTATAGATTTCTTTCATTGTAGAGTAGTTAGATGTACTTGCTTACTGTAGTGTAGTTATGTACTTTTTGATAGTGCCATGGCTTTGAATCATTTTTATCCCTAGGCCTAAATTCGTAAATGTGACAGACTTCATCCAGAAACCCTAGAATTATCACCTTTTCGTAAAGCTCAGAAGAGGATGACATGAGTAGAATGCATCTGCTATGTATATAACACTGTCACCTCCAAGTTTGTATGAAACCTGGGTTGATAAAGTAAAGTAGGGCACCCTCTGGGAGTTGCAGCATTATTGGTGCAATACCAGGTCTTACCAAATATCATAATGATAACATCGACTAGGAAGCAAACCCATACATCACATCCACTAATAATAAGATTCAAGTATCGAGATCCTCAACCTGAGGTCCTAAAAGTATATTATGTGAGCCTTAAGGATATATCAATCTAATGTCATATCAAGGCTAGGAAACTAGCGCAGGACACTTAAAGAAACATCTCAAATGTTTCTTTGCCAAAGGGGTCTTCAAACATCTTTATGTACATATAAGTTTATTGTTTTGTACTTACTCGCCATGTATCTAGTTTCACCTGCTTGTATAGTTTGACTCCATATCCCATTGGAACAAGCTATTGGTCATGTTTTGGATTATTAGAAATTTGCAGGGGGTCATTATCTGTACTAGGAGCCAAATGTTTATCCAAATTATATGAAAGTCCATACTTAGTTATTTTCCTTATGGGTCTATGTAGAGTAAACTTTCATAAGTTATATTTCTGCATTGGTTTTCTTTCGCACACATATTCTCTACACTTAACACAAACAAAAATATATGTGTGGAAGGTTTTTATTCATTTATTCACCCACACATCTTACTTTCCTTTCACATACTTCCACACATCCTTCACTAGTGCATATTGCAACCTTTCACACACCCATTATTCCACATACATTGATTTTGATGTATGATAGTTCTCTTCATGTCACATATGTAGTGGCCACCTCACTGAATTTACTCCAAGCCATTAAATAAAAATTCCATTTTCTCTTATCAAGGTTAATTAAGAGCCCATTTAAGGAAGTCTAATTGATCTGAAAATCGAGGAGGCGTTCTCTTTCCTCTTCCTCAGAATCTCATAAACAAACAAATGATCATTATGATGCTTTGCAAGGTAAAAATGGGTCTTGAAACAAACATATTTTTAAATTTATCTTCAAGTCATGAATTAGTCTTCACATGTAAAAATTACATAAGAAACATAAAAGCACATAACTCATGCAAGAATAATGAAGAGCATAACAAAATATTTGATGACGGAGTTTAGCCTTCTTGGGCTACATCTCTAGGTCTGCAAACATAGCTAGAACACTCATATATTTAGTAGTAAAATGAAGTACATAAACGTTTTATGATGGTAAAATGTGGCTATTACCACTACATGGTATTGTTATCCTGCAAATAACTCTCACAAACAACAACAACAAAAAGTATCTCCTGCAAATATGTCATACTCCAACTGAAATGAGCTAAAATAAGCATGTGAGAACTTCAATTCCACATTGAAGTGTATAAATAAAATTTCCTCAAAATGAAATATTGAAAAAAGTAAACCTAAGCTGAAATCTGCAAGTAACAACTGCTACAGTGGACTTCTAAAGTTGAGAAAACCCCTACAAGGCTTTCTTCATTCTCAAAGACTTTTCAGAACTGCTTCAAAAACCTGAATGATCCATACACCCTTGGTATTCAACTTGAAAAAATACTACTTAAATGTGCTCAAAGAAGAAATTAGAGGTGACCATTGGATCCAGAACATCCAAAAACCTCTAAGTGGACTCTTTCTGAGCTCAATTTGGTCAAAAACTCAAAAATATATGACCTCCAAAGATCTTCCATGAATTTGACTATTAAGTGTCCTACAATTTTGACCAATAGTCTAGCTGTCCTACAAATTTGCCATGTTTTTTGCTAACGGAGCGACAATTTCACCCTCCTCTGATGCATTTTGTAGGATAAATAATTCTTCCACTAACCCCTTAAGTCTGAAAAATGTGCTCATATTGCCACAAAAGCTCATGGGCTGGGCCTTAACGCCTACCCCCATTGACCTAGACCTAAACTCCAGGTGTGAGGTTCTCTGGCATGCAGTGGACCAGGGACCAAGGGCTTAGCCCTGACCCCTTCCCCCAAATGGGTGCGACTTAAACCTTATATATGGGGTTTACTCATATGTTAACAAGAATCTTCTTCTGGTCTATTAGTAGAGCATTATGTTGTTGGATTGGAGGTCACGAGTTCGAATCCAATCAAGCCTTCGACTGACCCATACAAAAATTTTAGTTGACCCTTGGGGTGCCAAGTGGCAGCCCATGATTGGGCCACATGGAAACCCATCATTGGTCCAAATAAAATATGCCACAACTAATCAAATGTGCCCAAAATTCAAAAAACCAAAGGATGCCACTTGTCAGCTTGCCATTGGTCTAAACTACATAGTCAACCTACGTAGTCAACCTGTTGAGTCAACATACTATCAACCCAATCAACTGGCTAGTCGATAGTCCTGCTAAATTTTTATATGTTGGGCCAAACTTCCAGCAGACGATAACTTAAGCATACAGTGTTGGATTGAGGTGAAACAAACCTCATTGGATTCAGAATGAAGAGCACTTCAATTTGGAACCGGTTTTCAATACTTTTTGGGAACTTTCATTTTTGAGCTAAAAATTGATCGCCGGATCACACCTCCCCACTAGGAACTTCTGGAATCCAAAATTTTACTTCCCTAGTCAATATAATAAAGCTAAAACTCAAAATCACCCAAAAACTCAATCCAAAATGCTAACTTTTCAATTGTTGCCCTTCAAGCCCCAATCAAGGTACTTCACCTATCTTCTTCTTGAAGACCTATTGTCCTGTTAAGAATTGAGCCAACATTCTTATCGTTGTTGCAGGAAAAAAATACTGATGAGTGGAATCTGAACATTCTCTTTAATCTCTTATTTTCAAGGCTCAAAAATGACTTCATATTGAAGTTAAAAAGTTGAAGATAAACTTGACTCCATCTTGGAAATTAGAAGCAACATAAATTTTCTTTATCGTCCTCAAGTTGAGCTTGTACATAGAAAGTACATTGTTGCAAAATTTCAATGGTATAATTGGCCTTGCCTACAAAACATGGTCATCTTGTACAATCTTAAAAACAAGATTCTATTCACACATGTTTCATGTTGAATACTTGTATTGGTGAACATAAGACAAACTTGTAGACAAACTTGAATGACAACCTTGTAGATTCACAAAATTCCTTGAACACTTGGAATTTATAAATAACGAAATACATACTTGTTGAACATAGTGGCACCGATTTTTCACTTTACAAAAGTACCTAAAATAGGTAAACAAAAACAAGTAATTACAAAATTTACAAAGAAACTTTCCAATAAGTCTACCCAAACCTTGCCTCTCCTAGGCTTATGGGCTTTTTTTTTGCATCATCTTTGCCTTGAAGGTTGCTTAGGATTTCCGCGAATCCTCTTTTCCACCTGTTTCTTCCCTTGCGTTAGGTTGCATAATCTGATCTTTTCCCTTCTTTGAACGAAGGTCTCGATGCAACTTCCAACATCGTTCATTGCCATGCCCATGCATCTTGCAATGAGTACAAAAGAACTTTCTCTTGTTTACCAACAAAGAAGTCCTCGCATGTGAAGGAGAATCATTATGCTTGATGCCTAGAATATTATCCATTATTTTAACCATTATCATACATTTCTCACATACAACCACACAATGGTCAAATGCATCACAAAAATTAAAAGGGTACTTATTCCACAAATAGTCAAAATTACCATGCATTGGAAAACACCCATGAGAATTATACCTGTCTCTAGGGCTGCAACTTTGACGAAGTGGAGTGGATGATGAAATACAAGGTACCTTTAAGCACTCATCTTGCTTGGGAGAAAAATGAGCATTGTCACAAGGTGGTGACATCTCATCCTCAAATGGTTGATGTGCCTCAAGCCATTTAGAAAATTCTCCAAGCTCATTTTGTATCCCAATCCCTGATACTTTGGTAGATGACTCTAGCTACCCACTCTTACCAACTAGAATAAGGTGTGAGTCATGGAGATGCTTGGAAAATGCGCATGCATATTCTTCCACATATGGTCCATAAACACTGTTTGAACCATGACCACGTGTTATTTTAATTTGGAGGTGTCTTTTGCTATCACATGAGTACAAATTTCAGCAACTTTTTCATCAAGCACTTGTTACAATATGAAACACATGTGCCTCTTCTCCTTTTCAACCATCTCTAGCATCCTTCTCAACTCAATTTTCTCCATATGAAGAGTCAAATTTTTCTCCTCTAGCTCTTGGATATTCTTTTTGCTTCCCATTCTTGCAACTTGGTTAGATAGAGCTCTGATACCACATGATCTAAAAATGGAGGAGGTGTTCTCTTTCCTCTTCCTCAGAATCTCATTAACAAACAAAGGATCATTCCGAGGCTTTGCAAGGTAAAAACAAGTCTTGAAACAAATAGGTTTTTCAATGTCTCTTCAAGTCATGAATTATTCTTCACATGTAAACTTGACATAAGCAACATAAAAGCACATAACTCATGTAGGAATAATGAAGAGCATAACAAAATATTTTTTGACGAATTTCACTCCTCCTGGGCTACATCTCCGAGTCTGCCAACATAGCTAGACCACTCATATATTCAATTGTACAATGAAGTACATAAGAATTTTCTGATGGAAACATGTGGTTGTTATGCCTACAAGGTAATGTTCTCCTACAAAGAAACATCACAAACAACAACAACAAAAAGCATCTCCTACAAAGATGTCACACTCCAACTAAAATGAGATAAAATGATTGTGTGAGCACTTCAATTCCAAATTGAAGCACATAAACAAAAGTTCCTCAACATGACATAATGAGAAAATTAAACCTGAGATGAACCTTACAAGTAACAACTGCTGCAATGGACTTCTGAAGGTGAGAAAACCCCTACAAGGACTTCTTCATGCTCCAACACCTTTCAGAATTGATTCAGAAACCTAAATGATTGATACATCCTTGGTATTAAACCTACAAAAATACTACTTATATGTGATCAAATCATAAATTAGAGGTCACCATTGGATCCAAAAAATCCAAAAGCTGCTAAGTGAACTCTTTTTGAGCTCAATTTGGTCAAAAATGCAAAAATATATGAGCTCCAAAGCTCTTCCATGACTTTGAATATTAACTGTCCTACAATTTCAACCAAAACTCTAACTGTCCCACCAATTTTCCATGTTTTTTGCTAACAGAGCAATAATTCCGCCCTCCACCAGTGCATTTTGTAGGATCATTAATTCCACCACTAACCCCTTAAGTCCAAAAAATGTGGTCATATTGCAACATAAGGCCATGGGCTAGGCCTTAATGCCCACCCCTACCAGCTTGGCCCTAAAATATGGGCATGAGGTTCTATGGCATGCAGTGGAATGGGGGCCAGGGGCTTAACCCCCACCCCTTCCCCCAAATGGGTGTGACTAAAACATTATATATGGGTTTTAACCATATGTTAACAAGAATCACCCACCGGTATGTCACGAGTTCGAATTTGTTTGGGCCTCTGACTGACCCATACCAAAATTTTAGTTGACCACTGGGTGCCACGTGGCAGGCCATGATTGGGCCACGTGGAGACCCACCATTAGTCCAAATAAAATATGCCACAACCAATAAAATGTGCCCAAAATTCAATGAACCAGAGGATGCCACTTAACAGCCTACCATTGGCCTGAATTAGACAGTCAACCTGAACAATCAGCTTATTGAGTCAGCATTCAACTAACCCAGTCAACTATCCAGTCAATAGTCTTGCAAAAATTTTAGTTGTTGGGCCAAACGGTCAACACACGATACCTTGAGCATATGGTGTCAGATTGAGGTGAAATGAAAGTCGTTGGATTCAGAATGACAAGCATTCTGATTTTGCACCAGGTTTAAGAATTTCTAGGCACTTTCATTTTTGAGCTAAAAATTGATCACCTGATCACTAATCCTTGAGGTAAAGGAAACACTTGATACAATTTAATGTGAATAAATTTGCAGGTTCTCAATATCGTACTGCATAATTATGCCCCATCATCTCACCAAGAGATCGAACTTAAGAATTAACTTCCCATTATTGTTTTACATGGACCAACGAGAGTGGTATGAAAGCATTATCATCCTATTAATTGTACCAAAGAATGAGTATTTAACTCATAAGTTCCACTAAATATTTATTGATTTCTCATACATTTTCTAAACACTGTGAATACATGGTGACTAAAAGAAATGATGCATTTTTTGGAGATACAGTTAATTCAGTCTCTTGCATCGACAAGAGCTTTCACTAGTCCACAACATACAATTATTATTTGAATTTGGCCCATGAAGAGAGGAAAAACAATGTAATTTGGACCACAGGGCTAGCAAATAGTGCATGTGTTACTGAATTTTTTGACTTAAAAGAATTAATTTATCTATGTGCCAGAAATTTTGACCCAAAGACTAGGACTATTAAAGTCAACTAAAAAAGAGTCCAATTCCTTTGTCTATGATATTATTCAAGACAATATTTAAATTGACATAGTCCTCCAGCAAACTCAAATTATCTGAAGCCGATATGAGAATTTGTTCATAAGAATTTCTAAATAAAGTGGAGAAAGTCACACATTCTCACTCAAAGAGAGGTAAGTATTCACCCCTGCCACATAAAAAATCATGGAAACTAGCACTAGTACAGGAGGAAAAACTAAATAGAGGGGAAAAGGTATACTACTGCTCAACTAGCTTCAACACCATAGCCTTTCCCAAGTTCCTATTCTAGTCATTTGAAAAGAGATATTATATATATTAGAGGAGAGAGTAATTATAGGCACTCCAGTGAAGGATATGGAGAGGATCCAACTCCCCAAGTGACTTTATAAAAGTCACATATTACTAGTTCATCAAATATTAAATGTTATACCAAGAAAGGGTCCCTGGTACCACCATGCTTGATTGGGTTACAACATGTATGGTTGAAACCAAAAAAATGATCCAAGAAATCATTGCTAAAAAATTAGTCACCTTTGAGGACCAATCTTTGACTATACAAAACACCTAATATGATAAGGCAACTAAAAATTTGTGATTTGAAAATGTTACGGTTCGAAATAAAAAGGTGACTAGCTAATGTAAGTATGAAGTTGAAGTTTCTAGATTTGGATCCACATGTCTCTTAAAGTTGTATCAAACTATAGGTGAGGCCCTTACACACTTAGTTACAAAATGAGAGGCAAAATATTTAAAGCTTAATAAGTGGATAAATGAGCTTGAAGAAACTCTAAATTCTGCTCCATTATTTATGATTCCATTGGCTACTGATATTCAAGGATGAGATATTGTAGTCACTACCCTTGAAATGCCCCAAATAATTAAGAAATAAACACACATACTGAATGGTGTTATATTATATGTCACGATTAATATTAGTAAGCAATTGGAATTATCAAGGAAGTTTGAGAAATTTCTTTGCATTTGAGGAAAATATCTTAGAGGATTCCTTCACTTGTTGAATAATTGAAGAAATATCTCTAGGATGAACAACACTTCGTTGACAATAAATTATCTACTTTTGTGAATAGAGCCATCTCTATAAATGATTTCCAAATAACACAAAAAAACCTTCCTATGCAAAGGGAATAAAGCAGCTCAAAGCTAGATGGTTTTCCTGAATTAAATTATTAAAGGATGCTATTATTGGTTGTTCAAATATTGATGATTGTAGAAGTAATACTTTTCTTAAAGCTATTAAATTTTTGGAGGACCATCAAGGTCCAAAAATAATCAGTATTTCCATGATGGTTCCCCTAAATGCATTATTTTTTCTGAAGAAATATCCAGGCAGATTCACACGAAGGGATCACTTCCCATTGTCTTATTAGCAGAGCCTAACCCCAAGGAAATCGAGGAGAATTAATCGTTGAGAAATCAAGATGACAACTAATTAGGTTGATTTCTCTTACTTGATAGTTGCTTGTGATGTTATTTTACTTCTTTGATTATATTATTCTTTTTCTTGTTATTATCATGTTCTTGATCATCAAACAACTACCAAAAACATGAAGATCATAAAATACAAATGGACACAATATGTAGGCTACAAGCCAGAGCCAAAAGCTCTCCTAGAGAGGAAAACCCAAAAAAATATCTTCTCTTCGTACGGACAGAATTCAAATGAGAATTCTAAGACTCAACACCTTTGACCAAAATACCTTCTAAGTGCCAAGTAAATATTCCAACAAATGTTCCTTCAACCAAGCCCAAGTCAATAATGTAAACAAGAGTCAAACTTCTTCAAAATAACTCCAATCAGGCCCTCAGTCCTGCAACTTGGATCTACAACTCGATTTGTAATATCTTGGACCTACAACAACGCATAAACCCTTAATTTCCTCACACATGTGAGCTAGAATGATCAAAATTTTGTCTTATTATTCTTCGCTAGGGTTTGCACTTTGTTTCATTGACTTGCTTCTTAATTCCTTTCCTTTCACTTTTCCTTCTTCTTTAGATTGAAATTATGTGTTTTTATATCCCAAATGAGGTTGAAGTCCTTCTATTTATATGCTTCTAGTGGGGTCAAATTACCCTTCATTGGGCCGACTTCTTATGGGTAGGATGACTTGGTCTTAGAAGGTTACTTTGACACTTTAGACACAAAAATGCATTTTCTTTCTTGTTACAAGTTGCCTAATAGGGTCTTACAAATATGACAATGACTTCTTTGACTCATGAGATTAATTGTTTCAATTGAAAAAACCTAGAAGAATGAAGAACATGCTTGACTTAGAATGACCACTTGACTTGAGCATGAAACCCATGCTTATAAATATCATAATATACTTTCTTTCTTCTTTTTCTTTTACATCAAATATATAACATCAAGACTACATGAATCATTATGAAGGCTAAACCTTGTTACATATTTCAACATTGACCCTGTGACCTCCCAATAATGAGGTGATTTAGCAATGACAAATCGACCAATTGAGCTAACCCTCAGGGCTTATTCCCCTATATGTATTAAAAGAAGAATTACAAATTATTAGAACATCATTGGATGTTGAATTTGACAACTTAATAGACTTTTCAGAGGGCCATATTAGAAAGTGGTTAGTTACCTTTATTAATGACAGAGAAGACCAATTATCTATGGCTAAACAAATATGATCAAACACATGAGAGATTGAGGAGGATATATGTGAGTGACATGCAACGAAGTATATCACAGTCCCCCCAATGAAATAATAGATTAAATAATGGATACAATACTCGTTAAATAAAATCATTAATCCCCGATAAATACCCAAGAAGTTGGGATAACGATATTTTCTGTAAACATATATATACTGAACACTTCTTCAATAATGGAGAGAGATCATTCCACATTTGACCCTTCTAAAATTTTGTGAGTTTTATTTTTCCTCTAAAGAAATTCTTATCTATCTTCTTAGTCTTGGATTATTCCAACTTTATTTAACTCGTTTAATGTTTTCTAAAGCCAATTATTGATTGTGTTTATCTTTTCCTTCCAGGCACCCTTTATTGTTACTATTGGTCCATGGGAGTCCAATCCCAGTCCCATTAGGGGGAAAATGAATTTAGTTTTACAACTAAGTAACATGATTTTTGAACTATTCTTTAGGCACTAAATTCGATTATGAGACTTAAAGTCCATAATATTATTTTTTTACTCTCACAGAGAGCTTTAACTTGGGAAATCATTTCATATGTTGTAATGACTCTTTAATTTCCAAATAACAATTCATAATCCTATGGATATTTATCCTATGCTCTTGTGATTCCAAATGCTTGATATCATTTTATAGTTCTCTGTATATCTAGACCAATGTTTTTTTTTTCCCTCTATTGAATTTTTTTCACTTATGTTTCCTCACATACGCTTATGAATTTCAATGTGGAATGAGATTATTATAATCTAATTTTACTCTTTTATTATATTTTCTTTTCGAATAACACCTGGTCCACTCACAGGTGTGTGAGTTGAATGTTAATCTTCGATATTGAATTTTTTATATATGAGTTTTTCTAATAGAGGATAACCACCTCTCTAAAAAAAAAGAGGTATTATAGGAACAAACCCTACGAGGTTGACCTTTTTCCTTGTTAGGAAGAAACATCAACAAAAACACCACTGCAACTCTTTGTTAGTTGACTGTTTGGGAAAGGAGCTATAACTATGAACAACTAGTATAACACATCATCTCAACTACATAACTATCACCAAAACATTTCCTAGATTAGTTAAACAATTGATCTCCTAATGAAGAAAATGACAAAGGTAATTGATCACTCATGAAGGAAAGTATGACCCAATTATTACTTGTCACACAAATGAACGAGTCAATATTTTCTTGATTTTTCTATCCTCTAACGAATTCATTGTAATTGGATGTAATAATTATATTATCATGAATATCCATCAAATAATTGATTTAGTTTATACATTTGATATCATGTATAAAATACCATGTTGATAGAACAATAGGGAAACATATAGAGCTATCTAGAGGGAAGGAGATAATTAGCTAGTCTGTAATTGTAATTAAAATTTTTGCAATACAAGTTTCTGTTCCTTTCCAATTTGAGTTGATGATGTGTTGATTTATTAGCACCTTAATTTTCTTTTAACTAGTTCCTTTCCTAAGGAGGTGTTCCCCCTCATTAGCTTGGTATTGTCTATAAATTTTTAGTGTAGTTTTAGTTTCATTTAAATTCTTTTATTTATAGCAATTCCTTTATTTATTATCTTGTTACAACTCTCATATTTAATTTTTTTATTTACTCAATGCTGCAACTCTGAAGTTTAATTATGTTGTTACATAGTATTACAACTCTTTATCATATACATAGTTGCAACTCATATTGTTATAACTCATAACTTGATTATCATTGTAATTCACATGCAATCATATTTGTAGCTCATAGTTTAGGCTATTGCTAAAACTTTGCAATTAACATTATAATGCTCTATTTTGTAGATTTAGCTAATTACATTGTTTACATATTTACCTTGTTTTCTAGAAATTGCAATTATTTTTGTAGCACAAAGTGGTTTGGATCTCTTACATCTTGTTGTTTATTACCGATTTGTTAGATATTGTATTGATTAATCCCCTACAACTTGTTAATTTATTATAGATTTGTTAGCCATTACATTTCATGTGCAATCCTGTTACATAATTCAAGATCATCTAAACACTTGAACAAGTCACCCTTTAATTCCAGTGTGTTTACTTTCCTGCAAGTGTGTATAATTTCTTACAAGTGTGCTCTTTTCTTTCCTGCATAATTGGTTTTGATTGCAATTATGGTGTGGTTTTATCCTAATGACTTGTGAAAGCATATTAATATCTTTCCCTGTGTCATTCATTTAGAATACAACAACTACAATAGCACATAACAAATTCTACTAGCATATATTGTGCACAATAGTTTGCAATTTCCATATGACCTTAAAATTGATAATGAAATGTACAATTGTTCAGTTTTCTACTAAGTAATTAGGAGGTAATTGAAAGGCCTGTCAACAGGACCCTATAATGATTGGAGGTATTTGACAAAAATTTTCCACTTGCCTTCACATAATGAATAAACGATGAAGGGAATATATATTTGTCCACTGTCACCCTATAGTGACACAATTCCATGAATATATAACAACTAAAGTCGCCTTACCAAAGGAAGGTAAGTCTTTGATTTCTGATTCAACCTATTCTTTTAGCATCACTATTTTCCTCCACTCTGCAAGATGTAGGTCTTTATACTCACTAGTACCCCTTCATAAGTAGTTAAAGCAAAATTTCTCGTTTTAATCCAATACTCATGCGAATTTTTCTAGAAAATGGTAGTAGAATAGAATTTCTTCTAAAAACTAATTTAATTAAGGCCAACATTTACACATGGGAGAACCATTTGTTATGCTACATGTTCAAACCCTTCTTCTCATATATTTTTTGTTTTAACTTAAACACCAAGTATTTTAGTCCATGATTTCACTCTCTCCTATCATATGGGAACAAATGATGCAGATGTAGCGATATATCTTGTCAGTATTAGTTGGATATATAGTTAATTTATGTTGGTTTACTGCTATTCCATTTCCATCATAAAATGTCTTTATGATAGCCAAAAGGGCCTTGAAGTCCTATTCTTCCCTTGAAAAAAATATAAGCATGTCAGGTTACCAAATCTCAACCAACCACAATGTCTCTCATATTCTTAGATCTGATTGCATCCATTATTAGCATGTTGAGGACATTTATTAATAGAAAAAAAAATATGAGGATAAAGGACAACCTTGTTGCAAGACTCTCGAGGAAGCAAATGAGCTGGATGTTGAATTGTTAATGAGGACTGCAAAATGAGCACCGATCACACAACTCATAATCCATTTGACTACTCGACATGAAAACCTAATATGTAATAGAAAAATGTGAAAATATGTCCAAGGAACCCTATTGTAGGCCTTCACAAAGTCCAACTTCACAACGAATGCAAGGATTTTGTGTATTTTAATGCTATGAAAATTTTCTTGTACTATTCCCACTCCCTGATGGATATGTTAGTATTTCAAAATGTAATATCCTTAAGGGGAGAATGCAGTAATACTTAAACACAATATAAGAATTGAAACAAAGTAAACAATAAATCTCAAGACAACATCAGAATTTACAGAGAAGCTGAGCCATTTTATTATATGGAGATGATTTAGTTACACAATGTACAAAAATATGAGTAGATCTAGCCAAAGAGATGGCCTAGAATGACCCTGGAAACATGCCAAAGTAAGCACTGTGTAACTAGAGAGCTACTGGAAGAAAATACTGCACTGTCCCTTCAACAGAATATGAATGTATGACTGCAGGCTAAAAAATAAAATGTATATCTACTGAAATCTGGAGCTCTGATGATGGCAATATTCAAGATCTGGCCAATGTGATGGATTCCCAAGATAACCCAGAAAGGATTTTCCAGATCTACAACTTTGGAAAATAACCCTCCAAGGGCTTGATCCTTTATCTGTTGGGATTACAGATCTGAAGCTAGATCTGAAAAATAGATGGCTGAAATATGTCACAAGATCAGATATAAGCTTGAAGGGTTGATCCCTCCTTCAGATCTACAAGCTAGAAGCTCTAGATCTAGCTTCTCAATCCTCCAATGATGATTACAACTACTGCAACACAAATTATCATAAAAATTGTGCTGTAAGGGAAAGATAGGCCTTCTTCCTGCTGAAATATGTTGCAATAAAATCCAGG